>VYZX01019112.1:246092-298691 GCA_013401335.1 Brachypteracias leptosomus | reverse complement strand
AGATATGCATGTGTTTGTGTCTCTAGTGCAAGCTCAAAGTGTTTTTAAAAATATTAAATATATTAATAATAGAGTGTGGTTTTTACTTTACAAATGAGGTGGCTGATGAGGAATACAAAGATTGAGCAATTTATGTGAGGGCAAACTGCAAGCCGGCAGAAAAGTGGGAAGTGGCATCTCCTGGTTTGTATGGAGTTTCTCAGAGCTGGAAATAACATGGAGACACAAATCTTGAACAAATGTGAGGCAGGTGCCTAAATCTCTGTGAAAGCCATTGGGAATTGGGTCTCATTACTATCTGCCCTAGTGAGAGGGTAAAAAAAATGGGATGTTGAATGCAGATGTTCTGAGCATCACAAGAGTCAGTAGAAGCCCTAATTTCATTTGAGAAGAGTTGTCATCTTTCTGGTTGAAAAATGCCTGCATTGCTTTGTTCTGCCTCCAGCTGTGTTTATTATACCATCACATCTTGTCTTCCCATTTCATTGGGACTGTGTGTAACAGTTTAGTGTTTTTCTAGTTCTTTGTTTAGAACTGGACCTCAAATATAACATTTTGTCAGCAAAAAGCATACGAGTTAAACGGACACTTAAGAAATGCAAACAACTTTATGTATAAAATGAGCTCTGCAGATTTTGCATGTGATGGTTCTTGCCATGCTCATCCTTTGATTATGTTCATAAATATGAGGGGCACCATCTGAGGAAGGAGAAAGCTCTCTGCAGTGAAAAGACAGGGTCATGCCATGATGTTGGTTGAGTTTCAGATCGGAAAGCTGTGTCAGTTATTGAGTCATCATCCTGACTTAAGAGTACATTCGTTTCTCTGGGAGTTTCCCAGGTGAGCTGACTCCTTGGCCTGGCTCATACAGATGAAGTGGCTTCAGGTCAACATAAAGTGACCACAGATTGAAGCGAGTGTTTGTATTTCTGTGTTACGTGTCCCAATGAACTAGCCTTTCACAACTTCTGCTGTAGCTGAGTGCAAGTCATGTGATGTAAAGGACAGATAGATAGGGAAATAAGGATTCTCACCCAAATAGAGAACTGACTCCTTTCTGAGAGCCAAAGAGGATGTTTTGTTCATCCTTTTTTGGCAACATATCTGAAATGACCAATATATCAATATACCCCAAACGGCAAAATTAGATAATGAGTAAAATGTAATGCTGCCTGTGGAGTCTTTTAGATGCATTTATGGTATTTTAGGGCTTTCAGTGTAGAGAACTGGTGCTGACCTTTTGGGATCTTCCTTAATGCTTAACACCTCTACCAGTAGAGACCATTAATTCCAAACAAGCAGCTCCCTGAATTTACCAGAACTGCTTAATGAGACAAGTAAAAACAATTTGTATCTTCTCTGTGATGATTTTGTGAAGAATAATCAACATCATCTGCATCTGTGATGAAAAATTACCCCATTCTTTTGTGAACTGAAAAGACTCAATTTCCAAGTAATCAGAAGCTGGTGAGGTTTGGTTTTGGGTTTTTTTCAGCATTCTTTCCTCTTCTGTAGAATTTATAAAAATACCTTTTCAGCAATTATATTCTGAGTATGTCACCAGCTCCCCAGACTGTGCTCTCTGTAATAGCACAGGTTTCTAAGAAAGCCCTAAACAAAACTAGGTGTAATATGCTAGTATAAACTGTAAACACCCAAGGAACATGGGAGGGTTGACGCATTGCATGATTCAGCTTCTAATTACCATCAAACAATGTAGAAGGGAGCTTTTATTTCTCCCGAGTTAATGAAGAGAACATTGAGAGCAGCCTGCTAGCAAGAGCTGTCCTCTGTGTTATCTGCTGAAGGAGTACACAAGCTGCAGAGGGGGAGAGGCAGCCAAATGGGCATTTCCAATTTAAATACTTTTTACAGAACTCTGTTTATAAAATATCCCCCACTCACCGCAGCGATGCCAAGGGCCTTTCCTGTAGGAATGCAGACATCACAGAATACTCTTTGTTAAGAATTATTTCCTTTGCTTCCCTCACTATGATTTTTTTGTTTGTTTATTAACAAACAACATTTTAAAATAAGCTTTGCTTTAGGTCACGTTAATTTTTAAAGACCTGCTCAGAGAAGGGATTTGGATGTGCTCTGTCAAGCATTTTTTCCAGAGCTTCCACAGGGCTGCCGTTTCATGTTCTACCTTTAGCGGGCTTTTTAAAGATCTGCATCACACCTTAGACCCTGGAGTGGACCCCCTGCCACTGGGGTCAGGACTTCAGGTTACTCATCTTTGGTGTGTTTGAGCAATTGCTCCTTCCTTTCTGATCTCTTCTTCCTAAAGGAAAAGGGGTCTTATTTTTAATAAGTTCCTTTCAAGTATCCAGTTTAGGATGTGACTCCACAAATAGTTGTATAGGGCTAATTGGAGGTGTGGCAGAACGGGGCAGGGAGGTGGAAGAAAAGGAAGGATGAGGTTCCTGTAAAGAGGAAAGAGGGAGGGAATAAACCTCTTACACTGATGTCCTCTCAGGTTACACTGTACTCAAGGGCCTCACAGTTTTTGTCTGACTTTCCCATTGGAAAGTCATTGATTTTGATAGCTGGTGATACCGATGGACATTGTTAAATATAATGATGGATTTGAAGTACAGAATTATTTGATGTAATTAATTTTCTCTTCTCTGATTTATTCAAAAAGCCTGTGTGCTAGGAGTATGTTGCCAGGCTCTTTCATCATGAAAGTGGCACGATTTAGCCATAGACTAATCTGGGGATCATGTTCTGCTGCCCTCAATCAAGAAGGGCCTTTACTCCAGAGCTGGTTGCACTGGAACAAATAAGGGTGACAAAATGTGAATGAAAACAAAGTATACTGGAGACATGGACCTGCATTTGCTAAGGGGAATGGATGTGAGCTCCTGTTTCAATGCTGACTGGAGAAAGGTGTATAAATTTTTAAACTCTGAAGGCAACTTTTAGGTGGAGAAAATGAAGCTGGCAGTGCTGTGTTTGGGGCTGTTAAACATAATCCAGCACTTAAATGCTGACACAGCCTGTACAGAAGGAGCTTTTCTATGTGTTAACTGCCTTGCAGGTGCCTAAGCTCTCTTCTTCTGCATTAATATTCATTGGTCCTGGCACCTGCATGCTGCCAGAGTTGTAGTAGATATTTGCAGATCCTCCAAGTGTGATTCCCAGTGGATTTAATGGGCTCCATCAAAAGATCTGGGCCTTAGCTCGGATGTTTCTGGAATATTGGCTTTCTCACAGTCTTGAGTAAGGTGAGGTGGAACAGGTTGTGGGGGGAGTTTTTAAGTAATAGTCACAAGGGGGTGTTGTGAGATGTCCAGGCTTCAGACTCTTATTTCCTTGATGCAACTAAAAGAGTGTATTGGATCTGGAAAAAAAACAAACCTTGGAAAAGGAATTGAGAGCACAAAAATGGTGGAGGACCAGAGATAAAGAAAGGCACATGGGTGGTGGAAACTCTTCCAGCCCCACTGATGTCAATGGTGAGATGGTCCTGCTTTTTAATAGACAGAAATTTTCATTTACACAAGTTGAGAGTGTATCCCTTGCTGTTATTTCAGTACAGGGAGGTACTAAACAACTCACTCAAAGCTGCCTGGATGTTGTTTATATTTCAACATATGAGCTCTGTAAAATTCAACACAACTGCTGCTGCAACAACAAAAAAGACCTTCCCAGAAACGTTTCTGTATTGTTCAATAAGAGCTAATCACAGCTGCCATGTCCCTTTTATTACCCTCATATAAGATGATTGCTTCTGGAGGTGTACCAGTCACCATCACTAATAGTGTAGATGGACTGGTTAGAACTGGAAAACTACCCAATAGACCACATATGACACATTTTCAGTGCCAGCTGGAAGTGCACACACTGTCATCCACAGAGTTGCTTAGTTTAAGAGGAAGAAGTTCATGGATTGTACAAACCAACCAGGTCATCAGTATCATCAAGTGAGAATGCTTCTGTAACCCTGAATGTCTTCTGAAAATGTCTCCCCGTGGTCATGCGATGTGGAAAATAAAGCTCTAGCATAACCTCTGCTTGTCGTGTCTGAGCTCCCTCTGGTGTAGACAGAACATGTATTGCTTGCACAGATGTGAACAAAATACAACTTGAGTTGTATTGCCCTTTAGTCAGATGCTCTTCGTTCCTATCACCCTGACCCTGCACGCAGCTCGGAGTCAGGACCACTGCCTCACAAGGACCCAAGTGTTAGGGTAAATATACCTTTTTTTTTTTCACCCCAATAAGAGCACAGGCAGGTTAGGGAAGTTGGCCAAGGCTGTGGAGAATATGACTCACAGGATACAGGGACCTGATCTCACATTAATCATAACCAAGCACAGGCAACCTGATATTTGACTTTTATACAGTAAGAACCTGGCAACAACCCTTGTGATTCATGAGTAATGTGTTATAAGCACCTATTTTCCACTGCTCATAACCCTCAGGTCTGACATATTTTGCCTTTGTCCCAGGTTGAATATTTTCAATTGACTTAATTATTGTCATAAGTAAATGTTAACGAGAAATTCATGAGCCATAATCACACCTAGGATGCAAATTTTTGTTGCAATAGGTTTGGGGGGATAACTGTTAGAAATTTACAATTCTTCACGTGTTATTTGTTATGAAATTCATCTGTTTTGATGCCATTTCCAGAGCTGTATAATCCTTGTTGCACTAGTGTGCCAGTGTGAAGTGCCACAGACAAAAGATTTGCTCTACCCAGACTGAACAGAAGCTTTCTTTGAATTTTTTTACAGAGCCCCCTATTTCAGATTTATCACGAAGGCATCGCTAATGTTAATGTGCCGCAAGTGATATTTACAGCAGTGCTCAGCACTGCAATTCATCATCTAAGCATAGAATTTTACTTCTAGAAGAAATAAGTGGAAGTGCTTAGATCGCATAGACTCCATTAGAAATAGGATGTCCATCTAGTAATAGAAAAAATGTGTGAATTCATCCTGAGGATAAATGGTACAGATCTATTGAAGCAAGCAGTCTTTTTATATAAGTGGAATTGCACATGTTTTCTCCAGGGATCGGTTCAGTCCACTTTGCCTTTGTAGTCTGTGCTGAAATTCTTCAAGATAGGAAAAACTTGCAGAGTATTTGCATTTACTAAGTGCCTGGCATAGATCAGAGTCTTTACTTTTCACTTTTGCTAGCAGTACAATCATTTAAAATTAAAGAAAAAAAATAAAACAAGTAATTAATCCTGTATGAATGTTCAAACATTCAGTTACTAAGAGTTATTTTTTCCCTCTAGACCTTGGACTTCCTCTGTGTATGATCCAAGAAGGCAAGTAAAAGTCCTTTCCAGGAAAATACAATTTTCAAGTACCGTGATTGTGTTATGATACTTGCTCTACCTGAATCTTTTTAGATAACAGGCATCATGCTGTCTTTGGTTTATTTATCTCCGATCGAAGAGCAGTGGAACATAGAAGTGGCAGTCACAGAACATATTAGGGGTGTATACACAGTTTGTGATAGCAAGATCAAGCAGAACATGTGAGGGGAAGAATTTTCTTCATCTAGAAATTCAGCTGTGCTCATAGTAAGATCCACCCTCACAAAGGAAAAAGAACAATCTGGAAAAAAACTCTCTCCCCCACCCCCTTGAAAGGACAGTCTGATCTTGGGTTTAAGGTATGGATTGGGACTCTGGGTGTTTTTTCCATGGTCTTTTGCAGGCTGCACTAAGATCATCCTGTCCTCAATCCAAGCTGGCTAGCGATCAGCCAGCTCCAGTCCCAAATCTGTGTGGCTCTACTCATGCAGTGCTGTGTCCACTCCATTAAACCTTCTGAGAGTCCCTAAGCCTTGTTTGCAAAAATCTGAATATACATTCCTCGGAAGAGCATAGTTCAATATCCAGCACTGGCACCAGTTCGCTGAGAGACCCTGGAAAAAGTGCTCCGAGCCAAGTTTTTAAACCAGCAGAGCCACCCCAGAGCCCACTGTCCAAATGCTCCTGATCTTCTAAAAGGCACTGCTCAGTTGCAGCCTCTGGTTCTGCCAGAGGGTATATATATAAAGCCACTCAAACTTTGACACTGCCTCCCAGGGAGGCTGTGAATGAACTTGTGCATTAACCCCTCTGTACAGGCACTCGCTTTTTGATCCAGTGGAAATGTAATTATTTATACACACTGACATGACACTTTTAGGGATGATCAGCCAACCCCGGGATAGCCGGTGCCTCAGCGACTGGGATGTTTCCTCAGCTGTGGGAAGGCTGTCCTCAAGACTCTAGTCCAAATGTGTCAGAAATAATCAAATTAAAGTCTTTAACTATTCCGATGACTACTTTGGTGGAAAGCTAGTCCCCGGTGAGAGGCTGGCTGCTTTCTGTCCATTTTATCACAGATGGGATGCACAAAGTTCAACTGATATCTATAGGGAGAACCCCAACGAGGCAGGATCTTCTGTCTGGTCTGAGGACAGTGCCTGTTTTTAGGCTTTTTGTATAATCTCGGACTGCTGCCTCCACAGTTCAGCTGTTCAGGTCCTCCTTAAGCCATAGTGGGTGGGGACCACAGGCACTAGAGCAGGGAGAGGGTGTCCCTGTGCAGAGCAACCTCAGGCTTCCAGGCTCAAACTCTCAGCACTGCAATGCCTGAATTATTTAGGGGATACAGCTGTGATGTTCTCACTCAGGAAAAAAAGAATATTTTTGTTCTCTGACCCCTCACTTGTGCTGTCTGCTTACAGCTAAGTTCCTTGCTGTGTTCGCTACTACACTCAGGCCAGATAATAAATAGAAATCTGATCTTGCCAGTGCCCTATGCTGCAGAGGGGAAGAGCTTTCCTTTGTTGCTGCTGACAGGCAGAGAAAGGGAACAAGTCTTCACATTGGCATGCAGGTGGTGGTTGATCTCATGAAGGACTCTGTGGAGAAGCCTCCATGGGCTGTAGGATATCTTTGAGAATACTGTGGCTCTAACCAATGACTAAATTCTCAACTCTTTCTGACTGAAAATACTCCTGGACAGAGCTCCATGTTGTTAGAAGAATAAAGACTTTCACCATCCAACCATAGTTCCTTTTACATCATCCCATTATATAGTCCTCTTCTTAGAGATTTTTTTTCTTTTTTTTCAGAATGGCTCTCTGAATTTAGTGCTTTAAATTCAAGCCAAACAGCCTGGTTTCTTGGGTGAACCATTTTTGTTGTATTGATGCTTGCTACTCTTTCCTTTCCCCAGGACAGTAAGTGTTCTTCATCTTTGTTCTCCCAGGTTTCTCAAATGCTGGGTCAGCCTCACTTGTGTTTAGTATTCTGAAAGCAGCTATAAGGGGTTGTAAGGCCAAAAGAGATAAGGACGCATGGTGAACTCTGCTGTGATTTTTATAAAAATCTGTGTGAGAAGGAAGAACTCAGTCTGTTTTACATAGGCAGGTAAGGAATGGTACATGGAAATCCCCATTTCCAGATCCTATTTAAATGAGATCTAAGAAGACTACTTAAAAAAATCTGACTTTTTTACCCTAATTAGTATGAATTAAATTTTGGCCTTCCACATGTAGGAAGGATGAAGGTAAAGGTGCAAGATCAACTCAGTTAACTTCCTGCATATCATCATCTACCTCTGAAGAAGGCTGCACTCAGTTCAAAAGAGGCATCATGCACTTGATTGCTCACAGGGCACAGTTCCAACTTGCCTTACAAGCTGGGTTTTAATTTCATCCTGACTCTAAGACAGGAAGACCAACAAGACAGAGTCATTTGCAGGAGATCATAGAATCATAGAATTGTCAGGGTTGGAAGGGACCTTAAAGATCATCTAGTTCCAACCCCCCTGCCATGGGCAGAGACACCTCCCACTAGACCAGGTTGCTCAGAGCCCCATCCAGCCTGGCCTTCAAAATTTCCAGGGATGGGGCTTCCCCCACCTCTCTGGGCAACCTGTGCCAGTGTCTCCTCACTCTCATGGTGGAGAACTTCTTCCTAACGTCTAATCTGAATCTACCCACCTCTAGTTTTGATCCATTCCCCCTAGTCCTATCACTATCTGACATCCTAAAAAGTCCCTCCCCAGCTTTCTTGTAGGCCCCCTTGAGATACTGGAAGGCCACAATAAGGTCCCCTCGGAGCCTGGAGATACTGGACATGGAGTCTCATTTAGAAATATTTACCTGATCTCTTTATGCTTCTTCAACAATAGGTACACGTGGGTCTTAAGGGGTTGAAGAAGCCTTTGAAATGACCTGGTTTTGTGGGAGGCAGGAAATGCTGCAATTTGGCTTTTCCTCCCCAGGGAGGCTGTTGTCCATTCTGAAGAACTCAACAGTGCACAGTGAACAGCAGGGAGGTGTATATAGTACGGGGAGGGCGGGTGGGATGCAAAAGAAACCAAATTTCTGCTTTAGCACAGCCTGGAAAGCAGTTATGGAATGAGAAACAAAGCTTGTGCCTGGCCACACCTTGAGAGGCCGGCAGCACCCAGAGAAGCTGGGTGGGAGCTCCAGCTCTCCCTCCTCCCTGCCCCCGTTCCAGCGCAGCCCTGGCGTCCCCCGCTCCTGCAGCCCCCATATTGTCATTCTGCTGCAGTCGTGCCAGCCATCTGAATTCACTTGTCATATTCTGCGAGCTGGAATCCATCAAAGCGTATTCACTGGCCTTTTAATTAGTGTTAGATTAGCATTTTAAGATATGGGTAAATTCCCAAGTCTAACTTTGTTTAAAGGTGCATATTCAATACAGTAGCCAGGAAATCATGTATTCTCATGTACTTATTACCTTAGTAATGTAATGCTGTGAGGGAAAAAGGCAGATAATACTTCCGACAAATATTAAATGTTATTTGTACAGCTACTGTCTGTGAATTTAAACAGAAAATCATTCCTCACGCCTTGCCATGAAACACACACAAATTTCTTTTGTGGCTTTCATGTTTCATTAAAGCTTTGTATGTGGAGGAGAGGAAAATCTAAATTGCTACTTAATTAAAGGGATACTGTCAGATTAAATATATTTTGAAGAAATGAACTTTGCTTTTTACCTGGCTTGTCAGTAACACCTAGGATTATTAAAAATGAAATATTTTTTAACATCTAATATACTTCTCACCATTTATCAAGCTGGGTCTTTTCTTCTCCTTGGCTGGTGAAACTAAAACAGTCTCTTGCTTTTCCCTGTAGTCAGCTTCATTGTCTGGATCCTATTAACTAACCCAGTATCGGAGGGCTTGAGGTTGTAAATACCAGGAGGTGAAGCTTACATCTCAACCAAAAAAAGAAAATGTATGGCTCTTTCTTTAGTCCATTAAAATATTTCTCTAAAGCTGGACATAATGTAATATATGCCACTTTAATCACGTTTTCATCACCACACAGCATGTGCAGTGTGGGTTAAATCCTGGGAAGTGCTGAGGAGTGTTGTGTGTGCACCCTTCTCTCCTGCTGAAGGCCAAAGATGCCAAGGTTGCTCCACAGCATGGGGAGGGGTCAGCCAGCCATCCTGCAGTGCACTAAAACCAGAGCCCAGTCCCACCTGGCAGGCTCCTTGCTGCTGTCCTTCAAAGAGCAGTAAAGATTTAAGTTAGGACCAGGCCAGAGTCCGTAGGTACATCTGACAAATGAAAGTGAGAAGTGGTTTGGAGCCCCTCCAGCACCTTCAATTCCCCACAATGGCTGCATGGTCCTGTCTAGAAGAGTGGACAAAACCACTGAGCCAGGTGCCAGGTGCAGCTGTAGAGAAGATGGGATTCTGCACGAGCCATTTGGTTGTGGATTTTACAGGAGCTGCAGAAAGAGGATAGAGAGAGTGTGTATTATGTGTTAATATTATTACACTTAGAAATAATAACATATTCAACAATCCCAGAACTCTGCAATGTCAGAAAGACATTATTTACAGAATGGCCCTATCTACGTATACCAGCGAAAGCTGGTTGTGGAGTTTCCTATTAATGCACATTAGCATCCTCATGAACCTATCTGATAATGCTTATACATGGAGGCTTAAGCTCCTTAAGCAATGTTCACACCTCCATGAAAAATAATACAGTTAAGTTCTTCCTTTAAATAAACTTTCTAAGCAAGTCTATTAACAGTTATCTGCTATCTGCCACAAGGGGAAACATGTAGCCAGTTCTGTAGTGTCTTATAAATCTTGGGCTGCTGAGTATTAGGTAGTAAATTAAATGAGAAGTGAGAGCTCCTTTCACTGGATCCTCCTACTTCATTTTACCACATGGGAATGTTTAAGTTGAGTCCTTAGGAAACAATCTGCGTCCCCAAGGGATCTGTTCCTGCGTTCTGAAAAATAAGCCTGCTATGGAAAGAGGCATTTCAGAATGCTTTTGTGGTAAAGATTTGCCATGGCCTGGAAGTATAAAAGCTGCCTTGATGTCGTACAGCGTTGTATCATTTTAAGATGGGTATGTGCATAGCGAGACCACTCATAAAGTCTGACTTGAAGTATCTGGAGATGTCCACAGGCTTCAATAGCAAACAATAGTCTGTGGTTTGGCTCCTGCTAGAGAGTTGAGCAACTGGAACTCAATTCCCAGGTCGGCTATTTCCTCCAACTGTGAGCAATTCACTTCATCATTCCCTGCTTCACAGTTCCCTCTTGTAAGGGGTGGTGAGGGGAGTGAAGGAGCTCATTCCCACCCTCACGATGGCTGGGCTGGCCAGGGATGTCCACAGTGGAAACCATAGGAGTCACTTGGTGGGCAGAGGTTCTGGATAGGGCCGTGGAAGCTGACGGGAAATTCTATCTGCTCTGAAACGCTATCAGATCATTAAAAACAAACTCTAAAGAAGGGGTGTCATTGTAAATTAATTTCCACAATGGCAGTGGAATTTCATTTGAATAAAAAACCACCCTGAAAAACTGGAGGGTTTGGATTCTAACCATAAAAGTTAAGCTAGCTGGATTTATAATATGCCATAATCAAGTAAAAATACATAAATGGGGAATCAGACATGTACAGGCAACACAGAACACAGATAATTCCTTTTAGGATTAAGCATATGGCCAGCAGCTGGCTGATCTCTGCAGATCTCTGTGAAACTCAATGATAACGTAGACATCCTTTGCTGCCTGCTCCTGGATGACAATAACTGGTAGGAAGGAAAAGACTGGCCATTCATAATCTTTATTTTATGTAGTGAGACTTTTATTTCTGTTTTGAAAAGGAGAAGGAAGACATGTAAAGGCAGAAGCTTCCTGGAAAGTATAAGTCTGTATAAATGGCAGCAATGGGAAAAATAAGCTTTTATTTCCTCTCAAAGACATAAAATTAAAGAGAACTTTCCAGCATATGTTAGCATTCACAGCTCTTGCAGACCACGCATCAGAACAGAGGACTTGTGATGATTATTAGTTCTTTGTATCGCGGTAGGTCCTAGAGATCAGGGTGCTATTATGCTAGTTGTTCATAATTAGAGATTGTGTACTCCCTGGAGTAGTGACTATCTCACTAAACAAGACAAAGGATGAGAAAAGGGAAGTGGTATTGTTCTCATTGTGCAAACGGCGCACTGAGAAACTGGCAAATTAAATGCTTTGCCCAAGTTCATACAAGAATTTGGTAGACAGAGCTTCTTGTTTTATTTGCCTTCTAGGAAAATGACTGCAATTTAGGTATTTAGTGGGTTGATCCCCTTCTGCAAAAGGAAGGAAATATTGTTTTAAATGTAAACATAATTTCAAATTTTTAAAATGAATTAATTTTGTTACCTTCTAAATCTATTATAGGTACGTGAATGTCAATTTTTTACTTTTGAAAATGTTGGGTTGCTTTTCAGTTTCCCCAACTTCCATCCATCTTTCTATGTAAAAAAAGGCTAGCAGGAAAACTAGGAGAGGAAAGAGTTGAGAGACCTGGTAAGGAAAAACAATAAGCCAAAATTCTGATAAAAACAACAGAATGTCCCCATAGTTTCCAGCTTCATTAAAAGACTTTTTCCATTATTTGTCACTATGGAAAAAAGGGCTCCTTTTCCTGAGAGACAAAATTTATTTGCTCTCTTATTTTCCCCTCTTTTACCACACACATTCAAACCCCCAAATCCAGACTGAGATGAAGCCAGCAGAGAGGTGGTTGATGCCCCATCCTTGGAAACATTCCAAGTGGGGTTGGACAGGGCTCTGAGCAACCTGCTCTAGTTGAAGATGTCCCTGGTCAGTGCAGGGGGGTTGGACTAGATGACCTTTAAAGGTCTCTTCCAACCCAAACTGTTCATTCTATGACATCTGGCCATACACCCATGGGGCTGCCCAGGGAAATCACCCAAGACAACTCTGCTCATTTCCATGACCTGATGTGAGTCCTTCCTAACGTATTTGGGCTGAGCTCTGGTGCTCCCCTGCCCAAACTGGCAAGGTGGGGCAAGCACTGGAGTCAGGATGAAGCCACAGCTCACAGTGTATTTGCAGATGGGAGAGGCTGTGCTATAGAGTAGGGTTAGGGTTGGAGTAAGGAAACTGGGGGCCTTCAGAGCTGGAACTTGCAGCACTGGGAACATTTCAGGAAGGTGCTGCAAATGGCTTGTGACAATCTGTGATCCTGACCTCCCGCTCATTATGGGTGTTTAAGCTCATGATTCTGCTTCTTCCCTACCTGTAGCACAGGACCTAAAACGGGCTTCTTGCAACAATTTCCTGCCATGTCTGCACCAGTCAAAACCTGTGCTTTGTTGCAGAGCTCTCAGGAACTTACTTCACTCTTCCACTCCTTCATGTGGTGTCCAGAGTCCAGAATACCAATAAGGAACTGATCCTCTATGCTTTCCAGCATGTACCATGAAAGGGAGATGTGGGATGCGCAACAGAAGGCCTCATCTTCCATCCCTTGATCCATCCTGTCTCTCCTTTAGTACACTGGAGGTAAATATGTAGTTGGTTTCTTTTTGTCCTTGTTTCTCAGTGCTAGGAACACTGTGGTTCTGTGCTCATACTGGGGTCAGGGGGTTCCCCCTAAAGGCAGGGATGGGGGTCCTTGGACATCATCCCGGAATGTCTTGAGACATAAACAAGTTTTAAACAAGTTCTGAGACCCCCTGCCATTTGAATGATAATGATGTAACATTTTTATAACACTTAACGACTTCAAAACTCGAAGGAAAAGCAACTAAATTAACAAAACAAAACCCTTTGCTAAAACTTAATACTTTTTAGAACACTAAGTTGCCATAACAACTTGATGCAAAAGTCTTTGGTGGCAACTTTGTACTTGGTCCTATTGAGGCTAAAATAACCTTACTCTTGTGTTAATACTTAGCCAGCATAGTAAATACTATTGGTTACAGAAAATTAAAACTTTTAAATAGTGAAACTACTTTTACTGAAGTAAAAGAAACCTCTTAAATCTAAGTGTTTTTCTTCTTTTAAAAAAGCATAATTTGTCAGACATTAAAATAACAAAAGGTCTTTGAAAAAGGATTATGGTTTCTGATGTTTCACTACTAGAATGGATTTACTTTATATCCTACTGATGTTGTAATCTTGAATTCTGAGGTAATGTTTTAGCCCTTTCTTTTCACATAAATAAAGATTTCAATGATAGCACTTCATTTCTTCTGTAGAACTTTCCTTTATTTTTCAAACTACTCATTTTCTCTCGGTTAAACCATTTCATCAGAATAACATACAAATTGGATGCAGCGCTTATTAGGAGGAGGGGAACAGTTAGAAAGGCAAAAGCATTTCAAATCAACACACTGCTGACTGCGAGGTAGATTTTAAATGGAGAATTTCCATATTGCTTATATGTTTTCCTCCACAGTGTACTTTTAAAAAAAAGTCTTATTTTTAAGATTTCCCTGTAATACATAAACATGTACATTCCAGTATATTGTGGGAGTTTTTTGTATTTTAAAATCACTTTAATCTTCATTGCTATATAGAGTACAAACAAGTGTGTTCCATTAGTACTAATCACTGAATTTTAAGAATCAAAAAGCACATTTTAACATTGTAATAAGCCACTTGCTAATCAGACTGACTTCATCCCTCTTTGGAAAGCAGGACCATATATCTCTTTGGGTTGCATAGATTTTAATTAACATAAAGTGTCTTTAAAAAGTCACACATTCCCACCCCCTCTGAAATGAAATCCACTCTTTCCACTCAATTGGGCCACTTCTTTTGGGTTTTTTCTTTAATATCCTATAGGAGAGTGAGTGGTGGGGACAGCAGAGTATCTTTAAAGGTTTATTGTTTACAACCGAGGGAACAAAGAGTGCTCTGCGTCCTTCCAGCTCAGGGAGACTCGACAAGAGATTTCCCTCCAGCAACTTCATCGTTATTAGCTTGCTTGCCAAATAGGGACCATTCTCCTGACTCTCACCCTACAACCTGCCTTTGAAAGTATAGAAAAAGTGGTGTTTATAAACCAGATTTTTTTTCTTTATTATGTATAGTGAAGTGAAGGCCAAAGCCTTTTCCGCTTCAGCAGAACCAGCAGGGAAGAAATACATGTAGTAATTACCTTAAACAAGCAGGCAGGCAAGGCTGGTGCCCCTCAAGCCATGCGGTTGAAGGACATGATGAAAGGTGTCCTAGCCCTGAACAACTGGCTGGAAATCGGGCATCCCCAAGCTCCTCCAGCCTTCTCCCATGGGCAGATGTCCTGGCTCCTGGGTCCAGGCTGCTGGGGGAGCGGAGCTGGTCCCTGGAGGCAGGGGATGGCTGTGTTCAGGTGAACGGTCCCACCGATGGACAGGGCATCCTCGAGTGAGACACATGGCTTGTAAGAGAGATATCCAAACTATCGAGGGGTTTCCCACTTGAAAACCAATGACAGAAAAGACAGAGTTTGGTTCAATCGTGTCAGTATTATTCTCTGGAGAAGAAATTTTCAGTCACCCTTCTTTTGATGTTTGTTTTTTTTTTAATAAGGATCAACTTGATTTTTACTTCATATTTCAGCACAAAATAATCTTTGGTTTTGCTTTTTGCCCTGTGCTCCTAGAGCCATCTCCTCTGCAGGGAAACCTTGCTGGCAACAGCAAAGCCACCACCAAGGACCTGGGTGTGCGCAACAGACTGGGAGGCAGCACATGGCAAACATGGTGCTTGTGGGCTTACTGCAGGACACAATATGTGCTTACAAAACGGTGAGGAGCCCAGCCAGGCCCCACTCGGGGCTTTGCGTGCCTCCTACAGCCCTTCCCACCATGACTCCTTCTGGACAGGTGCCTTCTGGTGCCTCAGGAGGACTTGCGGGGACGCCGCGCTGAGGCTGCTGCAGGTGAGCTGGGGCAGCGCCGGCTGGGCGGGGGGGGGCCGAGGCGGGGCAGCGCCAGTGCTCGCAGGCCGCTCCCCGGCGCAGGGCCGGCAAGGGGCGGCCGTTGGCAGCGGCCGTTGCGGTTCTCGCCGCGGGCCGGAGGGGGCGGCGGCGGCTGTGGGATGGCGGCGGCCCCAGCGCCGGGCCCTGACTACCTGCCTGCCGGCTCCGGGGCTGTCCCAGGCCGGTGCTCTGCCCGGGCCCGGCGTAGCAGGGCAGTCCTGCAACCGGGATTCGCTTTCCAGGCTGCCACCCTGCACGGCCAGATCTTGGTTGCCCTCTTGAGATGTGTGGCAGATTTATTTCTACTAATTTTTTAAGTACCGAGTGTATCTAGTGTACTTATTACTCCTAATTAATGCGAGAATAAAGAATCAAAGAGGGTATTCCTCCAATGAGTTGTTTTTGAAGAGTGACAAATTAATCCCCTTGGATATGGCTGAAGCCAGGGAAGATCTTTTTGTTCCTCTAACAAACTGCAGCAATTAGACGTTCAAAACTCTGCTCGCGATAAATAGATTTTAATACCTATTGATTCTCGTTGTGTATGCCAAAATCCTGGGGCTTATGTCCTTCAGCCAAACGTTCTCCCAGGTAACCAGAGATGTAGAAATGTGTGTTTGAGCCGTCAGGACCTGTGTGCACACACGTGTGTGGGAGTGAGCCCGCGAGAAGTCACTGTTCAGGATTGTATGCAGCTGCTTACCCACTAAATTCATTACTTTTTCTTCTTTTTTTTATTCCTTTATTTCTCTTGCTTGCTTCTGTGTTTTCTTCCTTGCTTTCTTCTTTCCTTTCTTCCTTGCTTGGTTACTTGCTTGCTTGCTTGTTTTATTTCTTGCTTTATTTCTATCTTTTCTTGTGAGCTTTGGACCGAACCCTCAGTGGCCAGATTTGCTTGCACAGTTACCAGCACTCACGTGCCCTGAACACATATTTTGAGCAGGATAACGAAAAATTTTGTGACTGATTTATTTGGTATGGTTCTTCCTGTAAATGCATCGTGACATTTCAAGTGGATACTTGTAATCTGCTTTAATAGGGATCAGGTGGCATTTAGCAGAACTCGTTCAGGCTTCACAGGTACAACCTTAAATCTGTACCTGCTCGCCGTGTCAGAGGGTGTCGGTGCTTTGACAGCACTCGGGGCCGATAAGCCAGAGATGAGGTTTTGACAAGCCCCTTTTCTGATGGCTCTGGAGATAAGCGACTGGGAGATTTCCAGGCTCAATTGTTTCTCCAGGTCCTGATGCTGGGCGAGGAAGGAAGGCGATGGGGAAGGCGTGGAAGCCACCTTTGTGCTGAAGTGATCAAAGCGGGGGGCTGAAGACAGCATCAATGCTATCAGCCCGCACCAGGCCCCCGCGGGACTCCTGCACCTGCCTCCTCTCCGCCGGGGCTGCATCCTGCCCTGTGCTCCCTTACCCGGGGTGCCGGGCCTGGCTGCGCCCGCGGCTGTTCTCGCACAAGAGGGTAATCCTCAGCTGTTTATTCAGGCGGCTCCGAAGGGGCAGCAGCTGAGGGTCTGCTGCGGAGGTGGGGTGGTGGCCATGGTGTGCGGCTGTAGGCAGCCAGGCTCCAGCTGAGCCAGGCTGCAAGGTGGGGTTTCCCCCTGGACGCTGTTGCTGCCTGTCGCTGGACGAGGTATACAGAGAAAGTGGAGCTTATGGTGTTTAAAAAGTCTTCTGTGGTGCTCTAGATGACCCTTATGTTGCACTAAAATTTGTGGCTAGCTAAATATAGTGACCTTACAAAGTGTGCTCACCACTAAAGTATGGCTCTTGCACACTCAGGGCAAGGCAGATTACATTCTGTTTCACTACAGCCATTCAGGACAGAAATAATGTATAGTATAATCCTTCTGCACTGTTCAACTTCAGAAAAAGTGATATTTTCACTTGTTTTTTTCTTGGATATCAGACCTTTTTCAAGTGGAAGCAGGCTGTAAATAGCTGTGAAAATCACTGAGGGGGAATTTTTATGAAGCAGAGTTTATGCCACAGGATGACACATGAATGCAGACAAAGATATATGTCTGATGATTTTTATCTCATATAATACACTTTAAATATCTTTTTTTGATATCCTCAATTAACAACTGAATTCCATAATGAAATTCTAGAGCTAGGACAGTCAGGATAGCTGAAGTTGAGAGTGTATCATACTCAGTGTTGTTTGAAAGCTCTCGGGCCAAATCGGAGCTATTCAACCCAGGAAACCAAGGTAGATTTTGAGGCTAGGCTGGTGTGGCCATGGTTCTTTGAGTGCGATGCTCAAAAGTGATGTACGGCTCAAATGGGAACTGGAGAGGCTAGAAGGAACTGGTTTTCAAACCCAAAGAACTGGTGGTTGAGGCACAAATGGAAGGTCTAGTGGTGTGTGTTACTGGGAGAGGAGTGAGAGAGCCAGTGAAGACAACCAGATGGTGAGAGACACACCGGAGAGACACACATAAGCCCTTGTTCTCATTCCATATTTAAAGGAAATAATTTGCAAGACTTCCGGAAGCATATTTTTAAGTAAACCACCGAAATATCCAAATGTGCCATGCAGTCTGGAAGCAGAGAATGCTGTGGTCCCGGTATCCAAGGCTAAATGGAGCCAACTGTCATCTCCTCTTTGATTTCTCACTCTCGCTATCCCAGGCCCACATCGATTTTCACCCAGATATTATAGAGAGGGTTGCTCAAATCGAGATATTTCTTTTCCTTTTTCAACTTCTTCCCACCTGTGGCTGCTGTAGTTCACGCTGGCCTTGCCTTTCCCTCCGCACAAAAGCTTGCTGCTGAAGGGCACGGCTAGACTGCGGCGCAGACACTTATCACTTTATTTTCTCCTATGAGCAAGGAGTGGGGATGTCTCATCTGGCGTGTTGAACTCAGATCTAAGTGCTAAAATGTTTACTGCTTTCAATCTGCCCAGCAGGATCCTCCAAGCAGAAGTGGTGGTTATCAGCCCGCTGTGGATGGCACCGTCCCGCTCACAGGCCTGGCAGCAGAACTCGCGCGGCATCTCAAACATTAGGCTTCTAATTATTTGAGGGGACTTGTTCCACAAGCACTTCAGATGATGGTTTTCTATTAACATTTGACAACATCTCAGCAATTGAGGTAATGCTTAGTGAGATTACAGTGCTTAGATTGTGGTCTGAGAACTTCTGATCAAATCCTGCTTTCCCTAATTAATGCATTCCGGCACCTGCTTAATGACATTCATAGCAACAAATAATTTCTGTTCTTCTCCAATGATATGCACCATACCTTGGCACTAGATTGCCATAAAACATATATGTTTTTGTAGTTTTAGAAGAAAAATCCATGTGCTGTGGATAATGAATTGAAGGTTAAGTGACAATTTTTCTTTACAACCACTCATGTCTTACAGTCTGTGAACTGAAAACTGGATTAACCTTTAATTACCCCCCGTGATCTCTCAACCCTGAAACAACATTACCACTCCTCCTACCGTTATTTGCATACAGCATTTAATGAGAGAAACATCTGTTTGCATATTTTATATCATTAATATTATGCAGATGAGCTGAGTTTTCATGTTGCAATGTGCAATTGTGTGGAAATCTCCTTTTCTCTCATTTTTGCTCTTATTTCCTTCCTCCTAACAATTTGCTCTGACTTGTATTAATTAGAAGAGTGGCCTGATGCCACTAGCCTTGCATATATAACGCATAGCTGCTATGTGATCGGAATGGCAGTATGGCAATATCCTGACGAATTTACAAAATGTAGAATATCTGGCTTGATGCTGTTAGGCAAACTTGTTGATATTTTCTGAGGCAAATGTACTCTTTTAATAAAATATCTTACCATGGCTGAAAATTAAATGAATACAAGTAAAGAGTGCTGGCAGATTTTATTTCTCATGACTTTATTCATAAAGATTATTTCTGTCTAATAAGATAAAACATATTCATTAGGTACCTGATTCAGCAGCCATTTGATTGACTGGAATTTATATTATAGCTTGATATCTGTATCTGTTCTCTCCAGCAGCCTGAAATTTTGTGTATGACCCTACAATGAAATCTTTAACCTGTACTGAGCCACAGCCATTGAAAACTGATGGGCCACTGCTTTTGGTAAGTGCATAAACCTGAGGTCTGGGAGAAGCTGCTTGTTTTTCTTGAGAAATTAGGAGAATTTTCCCTTTTGTTTAGCATCAACCCTGTTTTCTTGAAAGTGTTTCTCAGAAGAGTCTAAGCCATCGCTTAGGCAGAATTGTAGGGGGAAACAGAAAATTGATTTCTAGTTTGCTCGCTAAAATTCCCTAAGTCCCAAATGTCGCCATTTACTGAATGTTTAGTCAGCTCGAGACGTGTATAATGTCCTTGCTCAAAGTAAACAAGGTCCAGGATCTTTAAAATTGGGCTTTTAGAAGAGAAGCTGAGGATTTGGTTGGACATTGTTGCTGTGCTATTTTCGCCATTTTCTGAAGGGATTTCCACTAGTTCAAAAGTAGAAAATATTTCCTCCAGCAAGATCTGCAGCATGCTTTGCATAGATCCTAAATTTATCTAACTCATCATAAATTCCTTCAGTTTGCCCTTTTGTGCTTTAGTGGAAATGCTGAGACAAAATTTCTTCACTGAGAGGTTTTGTCAGGCCCTGCAACAGGCTGCCCAGGGAAGTGGTTGAATCACCATCCCTGGATGTGTTTAAAAATTGTGTACATGGGATCCTTAGGGACATGGTTTGATGGTGGACTTGGTAGAGTTAGGTTGATGGTTGAACTCAATGATCTTGAAGGTCTTTCCCAACCTAAGCAATTCTATGATTCTGAAACTCAAACCGTCATGTGCTGCTGCTGATGTCCCTCCAAGTTCCTACTTCTGAGCTGCTGCTCATCAGCATCACCCACCCTGAGAAATCAGATTGACTTTTGCACATTTGGAAGTAACTTCTCTATGGAGGCAAATGGTGGTCCAAATTGTCAAAGGCTGGCTAACTTTCAGTGAGGAATAAAATAGAAACTTGAAAAACCTATAGGTTTATCTGCCTACCAAAAAAGTCAGGGTGTTAGAGAGAGATGGGTTTATTCTGTAAGATGGGTGTTTGTATCAGGGTGGCTTCTTTCCAAAGAATTTCTGCTGATCCAGGCCTCAGTAGTCCCGGATTATCTGTGCCTAACTGTTCCTAAAAGACATACCATAGATAATACATAACCTGTGCCTAAATGAAGATTAAATATGACTAATCATTGTCATTTTTTTTCCTGATTCCACTGCAAAATAATAATATGCCTCAGTTCTAATTCATGACATAAATTTTATAGGAGATATTTGTGAGATGTTGTGTTCTGTGCTGTGAATCGTTTTCATAATCAGATACACATTTTGTGAGAACATGTGTTCCTCCACAGTAGATTTTCATAGTTTAAGAGTTGCTTTTTATAAGTCAAGCTTGTTTATCTAAAGGTCTGACTTGCAGGTAGGATTACTGTGGTTCTGTACACAAATCATTGCTTTGGCATCTACCAGGCCTTTATGCAAAAAAAAATCCTTAATGTATGCAAACTGTGCTGCATGCAAATTATAGTCCTGTGTGTGGAAGTCAGGCACGCAAGTGAGCACAACACTTCCCACCTGTAATTGCCTGACTCCTCTGCAAATCATCTGACTTCTGAGTACCTGCAGAGGATTGGCCAACTTATGAAAACAAGCTATCATTCTGGAATTTGGATTTCTTTGGGTAAACACATTGTGTTAGTGGCAATTGAGTCTTATGTTGGCATAACACGTTATTTCCTAAGTCCTTTCATTTCATTTCCTCCTGTGTGTGAGGAAGGATGTCTCCAGTGGTCAGACAGAGACCTGGAGAGGTAAATGAAATTTTGGGGCAAGGACATATGAAATCTTGACAGAGTTTGGCAATGAAAGTATTTCTATTCCAAAGCTGTGTTTTGTATTTCAGCCACACAAACAAATTCTAGGTTGCCAACAATTTTTAGATAAAAAAGATTTGAGCCCATCATGGCAAGCTTTGTTTATGTGCTGTTATTTAGGTTTTCCAGATATAAAGCAGATGGTCTTAATTCACAACAGTGTACATTTCATGGGTGAGGACTGTCTTTGGGATCTTGGAGGGGACTTAGGAAAGCAAAGGGGCCTTTTTTCCATTTGCCACAAACTCCTTATGCATCCCAAGACTCTGACAGATCCAAGGCAGGGTTTTCTCTTAGTGCTGAGTGCAATCCGGTGACTTCTCAAGTGAAGTAAAAGCTGTTGGTTGAGCTGGTTAAGAAATAATCCCCTTGATTGTTCAAGGGCTTTTGTCAGCACAAGGTAAAATAAATTTGTGTTGGCATGGCTGTATTTTTACCTTGAGATCAAGAAGAACAAAAACCTGTAAGAGGTGGGGTGCTC
This sequence comes from Brachypteracias leptosomus, assembly GCA_013401335.1. Lineage (NCBI taxonomy): Eukaryota > Metazoa > Chordata > Aves > Coraciiformes > Brachypteraciidae > Brachypteracias > Brachypteracias leptosomus. The sequence continues at coordinate 277,082 of VYZX01019112.1, read as the reverse complement.
AGCACTGGCCAAACTATTCTTGCTAAAATCAGTGGCTTTTGTGCCAGAATTTAACTGAATATTGGGTACTCTTAGTGGATTTTTGTTTGTTGGCATTTGATACCAGGGTGCACTCTTACGCCAGTTAATGAAATTTCTCCTGTTTGTCCTCAGAGCAGTGAAGTCACACTAGTATCTGTACTGTGATGGGAATGAGGTTATTTTGGAATCAGCAAAACACTTCACCAGTGAAACACTGGTTTTGCTTTGCTGTTCAGCTGTTTGTCTGGAAAACACCTCCATGAAGTTGCTTGGCATGCTCTGTTTGCATGTGCATTGAGAAAATCACTAAACAAGAAAAACAAGAATAATATCAGTGTCGTAACCGTAATGCAGTGCAATTTGTGTTAATAGTGGTTTTTATAGGCACTATTATATAGTAAATTAAATTATATCTTTATTCTTGTATCTAAGATAAACAGTAAGTATGTCATATATCAGTAATAGAAAACCCTTGGCATTTAAGAAAGAATTGTGCTTTAATGTAAGGACGTTTTTATACCTCAGTAATAAATTAACATTTCAAAAGTACTTTAGCCTGCTGAGATGGATCATTCTATGAGTATGGGTAACACCATGGACTCCAATAATTAGTGTAAATTGCCTTTGAATAATACAGAGCTGGGAACAACTTTCAGTGCTTAATGCCCCTTGCAGTACATGATGAAGAGTCCTTAATGGAGCTTGGAAAAACAAGTAATACCTATAAATCAAAGAAGAAAAGCCGTTTTTGATGCATTTGTCTGAGAGTGTGAGTTTTAAACCAAATTGTTAACACTCCTCCCTGCTGAGGGTCATGGATTAGCTAGGGTGGGAGTTTCTTATAGGATCTTTCACACTAACCAGCAGAGGTAGGGGGTTTCAAATACAAGTGTTTTCTTAACCCTAATCCCTGCCTCCCTGACCAGTAGAGCTCTGAATTTCTCTCTAATTAGGTGGAGAATTAGTAGGTGGATAAATGTGTTAGTGGATGAGGATGAAGTGATTAACTTGCCCCAGACTATGATAGTGAGTTCAAGGCGCTACTGAATTCATTTTGTTTCTAATAACTTTCTCCCCATATTGTAGCGGCACCAAGGCAGAGTACTTGAATTTATATCTCTGTAATCTTACAGCAGTATATTCTGTTGCCTCTTTCCCATGGCTTTATCTGCTCTGTTTAAGCAGCAGTGCAGTATATTTCCCAATGTGCCAGTTCACATTTATGTGTACTATTTAATTATCTGAACAGCCTTGTAACCTAATCAAGATATATTGCTGTTACAGTAAGACTGTCTGTATGAGGGAAACATGAATTTTATTACAAGATAATAAGTATTTGCTAGCTGTGCTTTAAAAACAATTAAATATCTGCTGCTTTGCTGTTGCTGCCTGCTTGCTGCTCTTTGTTCAGTGTGTGGGGCTCTGCTGTCGTGGAGGAAATGCAGTTTCACAGCACTGTAGCCAGACGAGAGTCTGCTCGTCTGGAATGGTGACATTTTCTGTCTCTTTGCTGATGTGTCCCTGTTGACCAGGTAGGGAAGGATTTGTCATGGGAAGGGCAGGATCTGCTCCCTGCCATCTCTCCCTCAGCAGCCTCTGGCACGGGACAGGCTCTGACTTCACTTTGGGAACTCGGTGGGAACCTCTGCCCCTTTCACTGCAAAGCTGAATCATCCCAGTCGCTGCCAGAACACTTTTTATTCTTACTCATGGCCACAGCAGTGTCTCAGCTACCTCAGCACGTTCCTGTCCCCGTGGTCCCTCTGACTCGCAGTGGCCTGCTCAGATGTGTGAATTCACTTGGCCCCAAAGTGTGCTGCTTGTGAGACAGGCAGACCCAGCAGCACAGGGACAAGGTTCCCAAGCTGGCTCAATGCTGTGACTTGGACAAGCTGGGATCCTGAGAAAACCTTTCCTGGAGTAAAAGTCAATGAGTTTTTCAGGTGTATTCAGGACAAGGGAGGGTGCTAAAAGATGCCCAAGTAGGAGTAAATCATAAACGTACTGCTGAGAAAACGGACTGATGTCTACAATTTATGACACTGGGTACTGATCTTAGCTAGTTACTAAAATTCTGTAATATTTTTCAGAGGATCCAGTGTTTCACAGCTTACATGTTGAAGGGAAGTAAAAATGCCTTGTGGAAATGCCAACCACTGTTCTTGGTTTACTAATCAGGAAAAGAGGACAAAAGATGTGATCCTTCAGGTCTCTCCAGGGAGAATAAAGCCTCAGCTAAGTAGCATGTTCAGAGATACCACACTTCAAAAAATGTAGGGAGAGAGAAAAGAGGCAGGAATGAGCAAGAGTTCAGAAAAAAAATGACTATAGAAGTAATATTGAAGAAAAGGGAAAGATTCTTGTTAGCCCGTGTTGGAAGGCAGATGTATTAACTTATGTGACCATGTGTGTGTAAGGAGATAGGTAGTAACTTATTCTCCAGGACTATAGTGTGTATGACAAGGATGGTTTAGCTGAAACGGGGAAGATTTATTTTAAAGAGTATCTGAAACTTGCTAATAATAGGAGTATAATGAAGTACTGGGCTAATATGCCTAGCTAGGATGGAAAGACAAAAAACAACAAAGGGAACTTCAAACTGGCAGTGGTTTAGAATCATCGAATCATTAAGGTTGGAAAAGACCTCTAAGATCATCAGTCTCACATGACATTTTAGATGATGGTTATTCTCTTTGTAAGTGTGGAGTGAGCTCTGCCATTGCAAACCAGGCTCAGTCAGAAGGCAGGTCAGGCTGTGGCGAGGGGCTCTGGGGCAGCCTGGCTTGCATGAGTGAGTCATTAGAGCAGGTATTTTGGGTGTATCCAATAACTCAGGCAGGCAGGAAATTTAAAGGGAAGTATATTTTCTATGCAGCACAATCAAAGTTGATTTTATCCTTATCTCAGTTGTTCGCTCCAGTGAGCGTCAAATGCCGGAGGAGAGCCTGGTTGCTGAGAAATCTGAGGTCTAAAGGGGACATGGGGGTGGTGCCAGGGTTAGCAGAAACTGGTGACTGCCAGGCACAGCCCTGTCCCTGTGGCCAGTGGGTGCTTGTGCCTCAGTAAGTCAGAGAACCTGGGCACTGCACAGGCATCTTAAGGTTGATCTTTAGAGTGAGAACCCAGATACCTCAATCTCAGGTGCCTGCAGACTCCCCAGACTGTAACATCCAGGATATGTCAAAAGCAGCATTATCTTTAGAGATCCTTAGCAACAAATCTTGTCTTGAATGAGCTGCTCTTCTTTCTTGTTTCTCTTTCCTCCTCTTGTTTTTGCCTGTAGAAGCCTCTACCTAAGTGTCTGATTAATAAAACTCAAAACTGACACATTTTGGAAGTAAACTGGATTTTTTCTGATATGTTCATGATAGTTCTTTGCAAATAGTGCGGTGAGAGTTTTGATGGAAGCTGTGAGATGCCAATACACATTCCCTGGGACAGGGTAAAATGCCTCTTTTCAGGCAATGACTGGAAAGCTCAACATGCTCTGTAGGCAAAACCTGCATATGTCATTTAGGTGCAGTGTTAGAGCTCAGGTGGGTTCTTCCCTGGCCAAGCCTCCCCAGGTGGAAGGATTGTCTTTCTAATGTTCAGCTGCATCCCATACAGCACGTAAAAAGTCACTCTGCATTAGCCAGGATTATGTTGTCTCTTGATCTTATCAGGTTGTGCTCTACAAACTACAAAAGAATGTAGCCTGATGTATGCAACAAGCCAGGTATCTCTGCTGGAAGCAAGCGTTCCACTGGCTAAAATCTCTCTGAAGTGACTATCTACAGAATTTATCTTTGGTTTTTAACAGAGGTACGGCTTCATTAAAGCATTGGGAGCCAGAATTTTGCTGGCAAGATAAGGTTTTCTTCATTAAAAAATGGAAATGGAAGTCAGAGAATGATCTTGTTTTCTTTTCTAACTGGCTACCCTACCACTTGAAATAGTTTTATATATTTAAATGGACGTGGATGTAAATTGTACTTCCAAACTATTAAAGCCAATAGCACACATTATAATATGCTGTGAAAAGAAGATAGCTTCAGCCAGTAACTCTTAAGCCTAAATGAGTTGCTCCTAAGAGGAGAACAGCTGCTTAAAGTACATATATTTAAAATTAAATTTCTTTATTACAAGTTACTTAGCGTATTTTGGACTTATATGTTCTCTAGCTTAAATCTTTTTTTAATTGCACAAAGCTGTGGAAAATAATCGGAAGCTCAGTTAGCATTACAAATTGAAAATCAGAAATTATACGAATGTTTTTTTCCGGTTCTCAAGCTACATAGGTGTACTAACCCTCATTAGTCATTTTGTGGCAGTGAGAGATTTGAAAACAGAATTCCATTACAGTATTTATGGTCAAAATCTGATATGATCAAATAATAGGTTTCCCAATAGAAATGTCCATGTGCCATGTAGTAAACTTGATAATTGTAAGAATACATTTAATGCAGTAGAACTGAATACCGAACCAGGAGATTAACATTTCTGTTATATAATTACAAGTTCAAGGAGTTCAGCTTCTTATCATACTACAGTAAGTATAGAAAGTAGAAGTGATCCTCTTTAATTTGTAATTATTTAACTGAAATAGAATGTCTCCCAGTCTTATTCTTACTCTTCTACACTGAAGACATTGGTATGCAGAAACCATGCACCAAGGAATAGTACACTATCAGAGTAGGACATGTTTGAGTATTCTTTAAAACCAACTAAGAGAAGTTAATCTCATTGAACTTCTTTTTATTCAACAAAAGAGTTAGATGTTTCCAAGTCTAATGTGACTATAATGTTCATTAAATGGACTTCTTTACACCTTTAAATGGATTAACTGTACATGTTCACAGTCTAATTATTATACATGTCGCTCACAAATCACAGATCTAATTCAAAGCTCTGTAAAAGCTCTGTTTATGAGCATTAGGAAAGGAGATACAGTGAGAATTGAGTGTGATTTTTATCTGGGTCATATAAAAGAATAAGCGTCGTCCACATTAAAGCACAGAAATGCATGTACCTTCACTTGTTGAGTTTTCCTTCAACTTTGGTCTTGTGATAACCTTCTTGGAAAAGTTAAGCCATGGACTGCTTTGACATCTCCACTCCCTCATTGTCCATAACCCAAGATGATCCCTGACTGAGATACCCTCCTTGCAGCTGAGCTGTTAATTTCCAAACAATAGCTGCCAGTTGGATAAAGGATGATGTACAATTTTGTTAGTATAGTTTGGGTATCTGGGAGTAACTGTGATTTAGTTTGTTGTCTCGAGTTGGGTTTGCTTATCAGAAGATACTCAGAGTGGTTCTAGTAAAAGCAGATAAGTGCTCAACTTCCCAGTGCAATCAATGTCCAAACCCTTTAAAAAACAGTCCCACTCTGTGTTTTTGCCGCATGTGAGTGGTTGTCACTCCATAGAAGTCAGTGGAGCTACACCAGGTTATGTAGGGTTGGAGGTTAGGGTGGACAGTTAGTTATCTGTAAAATAAGCTTGGGCAGCAGGAGCTGCTTATTGAAGGGTCTGAGTACATGGTAAGACAATACGGTCCTCAGTGAAAATACTACATCCATAGTGTGAACCAAAGAAGTCAGGTGTTTGCCCTAAATTTCTCATGCTTTCATCCGTAGAAGAAAAGGGACCTCAAGATAATACTGAAGATGTCTGTGGGATGACCTTAGGGCTTTTACTGTGAGAGGCTATGATAACAAAAGCTACAGATATTATGCAAATGTGTTATGTATGAGATATATTTCCACTGAATCCTGACAGGGCAAAAATACCCTCACTGCTTACAGAGATGTGTGCTGGCAGCAGTTGTGAGGCAGTTTGTGTTTATAATGTAATACCAGAAATACTCCCCTTTTCTCTTAGTTACAAAACCTTAGATATTCCTGCCACATTTCTCTTCCACATTTCTCCTGCCACAGATTTCTTCAGTAGACAACAGTTCAGATAATTACAGTCCTCAACCTGAAAGCCATGATGATACTGCCAGTTCCCTGGTGAGGCTCACAGACCTTTTCAGCCCACAGTGGCCCAAGCCTCCAGGTTCTCCAACCAAAAGTGGTATATCTGCAAGAAGTAGAATGCAGCTTTTTTTGTGAGGAAGGATGTTACTGTGCAAGAAGTGTAGGCATGCTCTGGTGTGACCAGATGGGAAGTGATGAACCTCTGTGTGTGTGTGCCTGACTTTTCCTGTGTTTGGACAAGGCAGATCTGATCTCACTGGATTGTAACTGCTGTGAAACAAATTACAGAAACCTATAATGCAGCCTCAGCAGCATGACTGTGTGTTCCTGATGGGCACTGATCACAACTACAAACCACAGTATTTAGATATCAAGATTGAATGAGCAAAGACTTTGAAACGAGGGAGTTTGGACGTAGGAATAGTTAGTTATCCCTTGCACACATCACCAGGATAGCTGCAGCCAGCCAACTGAAACGGATCATTACGGTTCAATCTCTCAATGATTGGAAATAAGGCTTTTGGATTCTTGCCTTGCCCAACCACCTGCTTCTATTCCATTCTCTCCTGTGCAAAAGCATTTTAGTTCATAAAATAGGTAGCTACCTTCAGGTCTCTGCACCATGGGCTCCCCTGCTCCCAGATATTTTCACGTTTTCTGTTGTGATTTGAAATGAATGCTTGCTCTGCATTCCATATGTGCCTCTGTGTCCTGAGCGCCGGTGGCAGGTATGTTAGGTGGTATGAAAACCAGGTGTTCCCCCACAATTATTTACTTATTGGCAGACCTGATGGCTGCAGCATCCGCTGCAGCAATTTGACAGTGATTTACCTGCTGCTGCCAGCTGCTCTCTGCCTGGGGGGGCTGAGCTGCTCAGATTCCTGGGGGCCAGCACTAGAGTCTCCTGGTTTGATACCAGACTGTTTGGAGGCACTGCTCTAGTGATTTCAGTGAGAAACAGCCAGCCACAGGCTTCTTTCAGCAAACACCATGGCTAAATCTGTTGCCATGACTTAACTGGAGGGGTCTCCATGAGCTTTGCCTGCCTGTGGTCTGAAGATGCAACTTCAAAAGCTTTCATGCTTCTGTAGTCTTACACTGTAAGGGTTCATCTCAGCATGAGACACTTGTCTCACCAAGGCACAGCCACATGGTAGCGTGGAGTGTTTTACTCTGGTGAAAAGATGCTCCCACAGGTATATTTTGTAAATTTGTGTAGCAGCATACATCTCTTTAAAAGGTTTTAGTGCTTTCAATTCATCAGGATAAAATACCGCATAAACTTTGTGAGCTGGATCTTGGTGAAGAGCAGGAGGTATTTTTAATTTTGCTACTGTATATCTGAGCAAATGGCTGGGTACAATTCCAACCTGCTGGCTGGTCTCTTGACACCCTAACAGAGGGAAATCCATTTCTTGCTCACTGTGCTCCTACAGCTGCACGGTGCATGGCTGGGGACTGGTGTAATTGCAATGGATTGGATTTGAAATGCATGGGGTTTTGGCGTGAGGCTCAGAGAGCAGGGAAGCAAGCAGCACAAGGAATTAATTTTTTAGTGCTCCTGTTCTGTTTCACTCTGCCACATTTTTTGACTGCACCCACTTTGGAGCGAGTGGATTTAATTCAGATTATTCAGTTTTTTTAAGGATTTCCTTTTATAAAAACACCATAACATATAAGGCAAAGCTTCCTATCAGGGTGAATCAATTTAGGGAAAAACAACCTATCTTTCTAAGTCTGCAGCCTGATTTTCTTTTTTTTCTTTCTTTTTTTTTCCATGTGATACACTTTTACTTACATAGCTAAGTAAGCAAACAAATTCTCAGGTGAACAAGTTTTCTCTCTGTGAATAAGGATGGGGGTCCTGAGCAGTCCAGGAAGGTTGAACCTCAGCTGACTGTGGAAGTCTCTTCCAGAGATCAAGATGTAGGAGCAAAGAGCAGACGGCCTAATGAAACCCAGGGCAGATGGAGGTCCTCAATATATTTGCTTAAAAATATAATCTAAGGCAGAGTACAAGGGAGGTGGTGGTGGGGGCTATTGAAATGGAAATTCCCATGAGAAATGTGCAGGGTTGTTTTTTTCTGTCTTACAAAGAGTATGGAAAGGTTGTTCATCTTTCAGACAGGGATGCTCAATTCTGGGTTTGTGCACGTGGCAAAATCTGGAAATATTTGCAGCAACTTGTTTTGGATAGAAACAAAATGCCTTTTCCAGTGAATGCCTTTTTCAGGGATTCAGGCTCTGGAGCTTTGTACTGTAAGATAATTTAGACTGTCAGCCTCATCTCCTTCCCCTTCCAAAGACCTCCAGCCTGCCCAGATCTGCCCAGTGTCCAGATCTCTTTCTGCAAGGTAGACACAATTAGGTCAGCTGGTAGAAGATATTCAGAGATGTTTCTTTGCTGTTCACACTCCCTGGTCTTTTAATGAGTCACATTAGGGTCAGTTTAAGATTAAATGTTGACTATGTAACATGCTTATCACTATAAAGAATATCCATTCTGGAGCAATGTATGGGAACAGTCCATTTTCTCCCGTTTGCAAATTATGCCTTAAAAATAATCATCCCAGGTCACTTCTGCTCTATGTGATTCTGGCTTTGCCTTTGGCCCTGTTAACCCAGTGTGTGTCTTTATGATCAAAATTCAAATACAATTGCACAAACTGTTAAATAACCTGAATCCTACATGCGTAACTGATCTCAACACAGATGTCAATTCAATTAATATTCCATTAGGCTACCCACAAGACTATGCTAGTACAGAGCTGATGCTCCAAGTCAAGTCTGGGCTTGTTGTCTGCTACCTGACAAAGCTGAAAAAAGATGAATACTCAATGTAAGGTAACTCCATTAACTCTTTCTTTCCCTGAAGGGATATTCAAATAGTTTGAATGCTGGCAGGCCTGCTAGCAATCTCAGTGAATATTTCATTTGAACTCATCATCCAATGCTTCTCAACCATTTGGGAAGCAGTTAAGAGACATCCAAAATCACTGGCCACTTGAGAAATTTTGATCTTAACTTGTGCTGAATTTTTATATATTTCAGCTGAAGTTTCCTACAGTACTGAAAGTGAGGGGGGAAAAAGGAAACTACTTTTCTACTGGGAACTTTAATACCAGCTAATAAAAATAAAGTTTCTTAGAGCTGTGGAGGTGGAGAGCAGGCAGAGTGGTGGAGGCAGAAGAGGACTCCTTCCTCTGTGGCAGTTAAAGTAGGCCTCGAACTATTTGGCATTCCTCAGCCACCTGCTCCTGGGGAGGCTTCACTCTGGGAAGTTGTTTCATCCACTGTACTGATTGTACACGAACAACCTAATGGAAGCAACTAAATACAGAACACTTTCTTCTGTTGTCTGACAAGCAAAAGAACAGCCAGTTCTCCCTTTGTAAATAACAGATTGTGAATCTCAAATATTTTTTTCTTTCTCATTCTGGGTTCTCTGAGTTTCTCCTACAGCTGCTCATCTCAGAGATGTTTGACTATGTGACATCAGTTCTCATATTGGCCCACATGGTAAAAGAAGAAAGCTGGAAAGGGGTGTAAATGTTTCTGGTTTAGAAGGCAGGCAGCAAACAAGGAAATCTTGATTATTGCTTCCTTTAATTTGAAGTTACTGCCCACTGCCATAATTTCTTGGGAGGGGCTTTGTTTAAGTATTGGAAAAACGTGGATTGGTTTAAGTTCTGGCTGCTACTTAAATATGGCATTGAATAATGTTAAGGGAATGGACAGAAACTGAGAGTTATTATCATAGTTTATATCCAGTATAATCTGTTTCCTATCACCCTTGATTTTTGTTTTTCAGCTCTGACTGAAGTGTCCTAAATCCTGTAGACCTTGGCCTCTGTGGTCTCTCTCTATCACAGTGACTGGTTGGATCAAAGTTGCTGGGTTTGGGTTTTTTCTTCCATTTTCTGTATTATGATGAGATGCCTCCCAGCTGTTTTGTCAACAGTGCATTTTTCAATAGGGATTTCCATGCTGATATGCTGATTGCAGTGATAAAATGTTTTATCATGTGGACTCCACTCCAAAATGGCAGAAGAGGTGTCTCTCCTTCTGCAAGGGGAACTTCCCATGAAAGACAGAAAATTTTCTTGAGGTGAGAAGAGTTGGTAAAGTCCCAGGACAATTCATTATCATTTCTTTTGGCTCCTGGATTTTTGGAATGAAGCAGTACAAATTCCTGCTGTCTGCTGGACCAATGCCATAATGATTTCAATGGCAGATGGGCAAGGGATCTGGGAATCAGTTAGTTAATTTTTGTGTGTTTCTTTGAAAAGCCCCGTACAACTGCCAGGCACAGTTACAAGGAACTCCAATTTTAAAGTGATTTAAAATGTCAGGGTGAAGATTTTGATTTAGTTGTTAATTACTTTCCTGTTTCGTATTGAGGATGAAACAGTGAGTGCAAATCTAGTGACTCATGGATGCCTTCAAAAAACTTTAGGCTTAGTTTCAGTGTTGCATAGCAGCTTCTCCTGAGTCTGTGCTTGCTGACCTGCTGGAGCTTCATGAGTTTTTGGAAAAGAATCAGAAGATTTCAGATTCCCCTATCAATGTGTAGTATATTTTTCTAAAGAACCTATTGGTACCTGTAGGTATCCAAAGGTCTTTGTAGATCTGCCTTCTAAGCCCTCCCTGCCAGGACATCAAGAAGTTGCATCAGGTCTGTCCAGCAGCTGTCTAACCATAACGGAGAGCCAGGGCTAGAAGTTGTATCCTAAGGAATAAAATCAAGTTTTTGTCAGTGTATCACATGACATAACAGCAGCTGAGAGTACACTGAGCTTCAAATGGGAGAAACTTGTTCTACTTCTTTTCCTTATTCTGTGTGACACATGCCAGGTTTTGAAAGGGTAGCATTATTGGTGGGATATGGTAGCACTTAGAGGCTCCAGAGATTATGGCCCATTTAGCAGATGCTGAGTATACAATCTATGCCTTGAAAATGCTAATCTAATTGAAAAAAGAAAGTTTTATCTCCATTGTAGTAACTGAGGCACAAAGAAATGAAGTAATATTGTCAAGATCTGCAGCAGAACTGGTATTCCTCAAGTTTGCCACTTTAACCATAAAAGCATCTTTCTTACAGTAGACTAACACTGCTTTGAGAGTCCAGTATGAGCTGGCTAACCCACACGGATATCTGTTGCCCATGTTCAGAGTAAAGACACAATGGCATGGTATAAATAGCCAAAACCCCCAACCCTACAGCCTTTCCTAAATGGCAGGTCTGAATGGTGCAGAGAAAATTACGGAGCACGTTCACTTGCAGCCAGGAAATTGGTCTTGCTGGGGGCTCACAGTTTGATTTATGGTGCTCCTAACTGAGTCAGGATTCCTAATTGTTATTGAAACAGGCTCCCAGGATGGACTGGGGGTGGGGGAGCTGCTCTCGAGAGCAAGAGGTGCAGGAGAATGGTGGTGGAGACTCCTGGGGGGACCCTTGGCCAGCCCAAAGTGGTGGACAGCCCCAGAGCATCCTCCCTTCAGACAGCAAGCACAGTACACTCTGCTGAGACCCAGGGGATGAATGGCACGGGAAAGGATACAGCACTGGAAGGACTAAAAAGAAAGTTGGTGTCTCTCAAGTTTTGGTCCATTACGGTAATCCTACACTCTGCAACTGAAGCTATGGGTCAATGAAAACAAATTACAGTTCATTCCCAAAGCAGAAAGATTAAGACACAGGAAGCTGCCGAGTGCTGTAGGCACTGGCCTTGACTTCACAACCCAGCCAATTTGTGCTGCCTGTGGGGCTGTACAGCTGTCACTGAGAAAACAAATCTTCTCATACAGAAACTCCTCTTTTATATCATATTCCTTTCTTTTTTTTTTTTTTCCCAGACACCAGCCTTTGTTTCTAGAGAAAAGCCAAAAAAAGTATTTTGCATATCCAAAATGCAAAGGCAATGCTTGTGCTCTTGAGAAACTGTTTCAGTTAGGAACAATTGCAAACAAACAAATTTGTGGATGCTGATGAGAATCCAGGACAAAACCATCTGAAGTAGGGAGGTTAGAAAAATTTTGAGTATTTCTGATGGTAGGAGGTCAACTCAAATAAGCTCAGTATGGACTAGATCACCTAACATCAGCCTTTCTTTGGCAGAGGAAGCCCCCTCTATCGATGAGTGACACTAGCAGGCTGATAGGTGCAGGGTTTTCAAAGGGAAAATCTAATTTGTAAACAATCAACATCTTAACAAGCTATAAAGAGCTGTCTGGACTTCTAGCAGATTTGCTGATGCTTGAAAGGCTAAAAATCACAAGGTTTTCCTAAAAACTCCTTCATTAATTTGTGGCCTGGTATTCATTAGGACAACAAGCCTCAGGGGGGCTACTCACAGCTTAGCTCCCCCTCCCCATCAGGTTGCAAGACCAGGTTCTGATGATTCTGAGGATGGGTGTGCAGCTTTGGAAATTCAGTTTTAGATATGTTCCCATCACATGGAGGTGGGTATGAGGACCTAAAAGGAAAACAAACAGAAAAAAAGGGCACCAAATATATGTGGTTGGTTCCTCTCACCCCCAACAACATGTCATTTATCACCAGTGCTTCTAGGAGCTCTTGTGATTAAGTGGATTCCACAGTGATGCTTTGGCCCCGTCCATGTGGGAAATCAAGGAAGACACGACAAGACTTGCCCTAACCTAGAGAGAATTTATGGAACGACCGGACTGTTCCCAGTAAGTGAGAGCTGTAGTTGCAACCTGTACAGAAAATACAGACAGGTCCTTGGAGTGGAAGAAGACAATAAAGTGGTTGGGTGGACAGCAGTAAGCACCACTGACACTGATTAGCACGATCCCATTTCAGGCACGACTTCTAGAATGGTGACATGTATTTTTGAAGTTGCACATAGTACAGGGTTGGTTGCAAAGTGCTGTGAGAGAGGTTTGGCACGCTTCAAACCTCCCCCAAAAGGTTGATTTAGTAAATTATAGAGTAAGAGGAGGCAATTCTGTGTGTGCACACTGAGAGAAAGGAAAAAAAGGAAGGCTGAAGAGAAATCTGGGATGGTTTGTTTTTGCAGCATGCCTTGGGTAAACAGAAGTTTTCTCAATTAGATTTCTTCTTTCCAATCCATTAGGGTTAATGCAGTTTTAATTAGCACTTGATTTGCAGGCTGTGAGGTATGGTTTAATGTGCCTTTTAGAGATTCCAAACCAAAGTACTGCAAGGAATTGAACACAAATGAGCAAATTAAAGTTTTTTCATACTCATTTTCATTTGTAGATGATTTTCCCACAAGCTTTCCTTTGTGTAAAGGTGATCCTAAAATAGAGATCTTGATTTCTGACATTCTTGAAGAGACATTCAATACAAAACACTCCACAAAACCCTTGATTTTGTCTCTGCTCCCATGCGCTAGCCCTGCCTCCAGCTCCTGTTTGCAGGTGCAGTGCTTGATCATACTGCTAAGGCCACTTATCTTGCCCTGTTGACATTGAAGATAGCCAGGTCTGCAGCGGTGACCTTGCACTTGTGTTGAATAATTCCTGAACTATGCCATAATTATCAACTTTGCAACTCAATACTGGATTACAGCCCAAGAGTTCCTTCCGAATGCAAAACACAAGGAACTCAGCGTCTGCAATAAGTCTGAAGTCATCTACACAGGTGGTTCTTACATTGCACTTGTCATCATGGTATCTGAGCTCCTGCAAAGGCCTCTGATCGCATCGGTGCTTTGAGTTCATATAAACAGAGTCTTGACTCCTCCATTTCTTTTGTTCTTCTGAAATGTGTGGAAATAACAATATCCAGGGGGAGCATTTAAAAAAAGAAAAGCCAAAACAAGGAGCGGTTAAGGAGCAAGGACACTCTGTCCTGAGTGGTTTTATCTAACTGATTTTGAACAGAAGTGGTTTGTTAGACCAAAATTATCATCATAAAAATAATAGAAAAACTAAAGTGAGGAATTCTGGCCCAAACCCAGAAAACCAGCTCCCAGGACAAAAAGCAATTTCAGTGTTGAACATTGAAGTGTCAGCATTGTCTGAAGGCCTATAGATGCTGTCACTACGTGAGGTTTGTAGGTAGCTAAGATCTGTGAAGCCTCAGCACATGCCATAGGGTCTGTTCTGCTGATCTGCACTTGTAACCCCTGTTCACATCCACAGGTTATGTCTTCTGTTGGAAGGAGAGTCTCTCCCCCTGCTATGTTCTTGGCACAGGAGCACTTCATGCAGGTGGATGACTGAACGCTTCACTCTGGCCAGATGGCTGCTTAGCTTTAATGTTGATTAGACATTATTATGGATTATTGATGTAATGCTGCTACTAGCTCCACACAGCAAGACCTCATTAATGTCAGTGGAGTTCTGCTCAGGCCCAAGGGTCTATCCACAGGGGTCCAGCTAGCTGCAAGATGAGGGTCTATATTTGTAAATAGCGGGAAATGATGAATGAGACTAAACGTGATGGGGGATGGCTTCAGGCAAGTGCTTTAGCTGAGTACTTGGCTGGATGTATCCTAGTCTAACAGGAAAACAATGTGTTGGTTTAGGAGAGAGTCCTGGTGGGTTTAAAAATACAATGAGTAATTCCAAAAATGTGTCATGCTCGTGTTTCCAGCAGGTATATGAGTCTTGAGGTCCATGTGAGCACAGTGACTGGACCAAGGCAGCCTTCTGGGCTGGTGTATCGTAACTGAGAGTTGCCATCAGTCATCATACAGGAGCCACTCATCAATTCCCAGCCCAGCTTTCTCCAGCTGTCCCTTTTGCACAGGACCTATGGATGCATCCTGACTTTGAGTTTGGACTCTAGGAAGGTTGATTCACATGCAGAATAAGCCAGAATTTGGGAGTCTCCTTATGAAATTATTGCTCAAGTAAAACTTAGCTGCAATAGCACTGTAGCTGGCTGGTGAGCACTGCTTCTTGTGTCACTCCCTCCTTTTCCAATATAACAAGATTTGCAGTGAAAACAAAAGAAGAGTGTTGGATTAATAAATCTCCAGTCTTTCTGCAAAATCTACTGACACCAAGACACCAAATCACAGAATCACAGAATGTCAGGGATTGGAAGGGACCTCGAAAGATCATCTAGTTCAATCTCTCCGCTGTAGCAGGATCACCTAGACCAAGCTGCACAGGAACACATCCAGGCGGGCTACAGCCACCCTCAGGAGTGAGCCCTTCTCTGCTGCACAGAGGACAGAGACTTTGTGCCATCAGTTCTCGTTCCTTAGACCTGTGATGATGAAGGAGCAGCTTTGAGGAGTTGTAGGTGGCTGTGAGCGGACATCCCAGCCTTTGGTGCTGGTGGGTTTGAGCAGGACTTTCCTCTGAGGCTTGTGGTCCAGCCCCGGGTGGAACAAGGAGAAGGAGGAGAAGGAGAGAGAGAAGGGGAAGGGGAGAAGGGGAAGGAGGAAAGGGAGAAGGAGAAGGAGAAGGAGAAGGAGAAGGAGAAGGAGAAGGAGGAGAAGGAGAAGGAGAAGGAGGAGAAGGAGAAGGAGAAGGAGAAGGAGAAGGAGAGGAGGGCTGTAGCTGCTGGGGCCGAGCCGGGGCCGCGCAGGCTGCGCGCTGCCGCGCACTTGCACTCTGCCTCACCACCACTAGATGGTGTTTGACAACCACTTCTGTTCACCGCCCTTAAAAAGCCTTTTACTGGCTACACAGCGAGCCCGAGGATTTCTCCCCGCTTCTAATAAAACTCAATAATTTTTAATTCTGTTTTTTATAGTGAGACTATGCAGGTGAACAAAGCTGCTGTGGAACTAACCAGCTACACCAAAGCAAAGGGGGTTGGAAGAATGGGTGTCACAGTTCTTGACCTTGTGAGCAGGCACCACTCGCTCCCAGAAAAGCACCAAGAGCTTTCCCCTCAGCACTGCTGCTACCATGCCATATTTCCCACCAAGATATTTTTGGAGTGTACTATCCAAAGTGGAAAGCCCAGTCATGGGCTGGTGTAGAACAGCCATCACTTTTGAATATTCAATGCCTTCATTTCCTAGAGAGCTGCTGTGGCTGTGAGTGTAGCTCAACGTTGAGGAGCACAGGCAGCAGAACATGTGGTCTTTCCCCACCGAGAGGAGGTCGGGGGGGAAGTAGTAGGTAGCCCAAATAGGACAGCACTGAGCCAAATATGAGCAAAATCAGAAATAATTCTGATCAGCCCACCTCTGGGAATACATGGAGACACTGCAACCTTCAGCTTTTAGGATCTAGTTCTCCATACTCGCTACTTCAGCTTCAAATATACACTTTTTCTTTTCTTTTTTGGTTGTTGTCACTATAAAAGATGGACAGGACTCTGCCTTGAGCGGTCAGACTCTGATCTTTCCCACTTTAATTGGGTGGTTAGTTGTATCTTTTCTTTCTCAAATTATTTGCAAGAAATTGCGATTTAATCCATTCTGCACTTAAGAAATTTAATCAATCATTAGAAATAACTGCCAATGATAGGAAAATATGGTAATTCATGTTATTTTTGCAGACAAAGCACTGATATAAACAAAACATAATTAAACATGCCCTTTTTATACACTTCATAAAAAGCCACAATCCTTGGGTATTATAAATCTAAACTTATTTCTCTGATCTCAGGGCATAAAATGTGTTCTGTGAATTGTCTTACTTCTTGTAGGAAAACACTGATAATATTTGCCTTGCAGGCAGCATAAAACACAAAATGTAAAATAAAAATAAGTTATTAATCAGACTAACGGGCAACTTAAATGGAAAGCTGTCTTCTATGTCACATTAAAAATGATAATGAGCAACATTTCACAAGGCAATGTTATTAAAAAAAAAAAAAAAGAAGAATTCATGTTACACACAGACTTCTCAATCCGTATCTGTGCTGTAGTCTCCAGGAAGCAAACGAGAAGGACAAGTTTTGTAGTTGGTTACCATGGGTATGTTGCCTGAGGAATACCTGCATTTCAACATGGCCATACCTAAAACAGGTGTTGCTTTTTTATCTCCAGCTAACCCAGCCTGAGGCAGTAGTGATCTTGTTTTTCCAAATTTGCATCTTAGTAGAAACAAAGTTTTAGCTCAATTAAATACCTGTCACAGAAGGGAGGAAAGAGTAGGAATATGTTGTGACGCATAAGAGTATGTTGTGGTTTTGAAAATAGTCTGGTAAGAGCTATTCTTTTAATGATCTGTGATAAAAACAATGCAAAAGGAAAAACCCTGCCCTAAGGGCCAGTTTGTTGCTCTTTGCTTCTCACATGAAAAGTAAACCAGAATTTTTGAATGAAGTCGTTGTCTAAAACTACGGGCTGATCCCTAGCTCATCTCAGAGGCACCTGCAGGTTGCTTTTGCTATTTTCTGAAAGATATGGCCCAAATCCTTCCTCCCTTCCCAGCACAATTTGAGTTGAAGGTTGGCTTATGGGCAGTATTCTTAGTCTAGGAAGGTTATTAAGTCTTGTGCTTTCCTTGCCTGGTAAGAATAGGTTGACTCAGAGTGACCCTCTGCATCTGTGCACATCATGTCCCATGCCTGAAGACTGCGTTTGCCATATGCTTGGTCCTTGGGGCTGCCTTTGGTGGCAGCAACTGGGATTTCCAAGGGGTAGATAATTTGTGTGCTTTCAAATATTGTGAAGTTTAGTGTGTAGGATGGACTGGCCTCAGCATTCTCCACCTATCCCAGAAATGTTTGCCTGCCTTATGTGCCCTTGTTGTGATGTCAGACTATCCAGGGCATACAAAACTGCCAACCTCCTCCTTATGAAGACCCATGCAGGGGTGGGTGGGATTTGTAGGACAAACTGACCTGGAACAAGTGCTGAAAGATGACATGGGTACCAGTGCTGCCTCTCAGGTGACCCTATGCTTGGGACTGCCCTCTGAACAGGGTAGCTGTGTACAGTGTAGATCTGTCAGTTTATTTTCTGATGTATTTTTAGCCTTTTGAGACTTTTGTCACAAATCTAATGAGCAGTCGATCTGAGGCTGCACCAGTACCACCCCAAGTGTCCTCCTGAGAGTGGCAATGCATCACATCTGCACAGCCTCTGCATTTCTCCTGGCTCCCTTACTGTCTGTGTGTCTGTCAGAGTCTGGTTTCAGGGCCGTGACTGGAAGGAGGTAAGAGGTCTTTCTTTATGACAAATCTTAGCAAATATGCTTGTAGGTCTATTCGGAGGCTCACCTGCTGCTGAAGGTGTGCTTCTACTTTGTAAACAAGATAATAAGGCTTGCTTTTTCCATCTTGTGTGGTTTTGCAAAGAATTTTGAAAGATGGGTGTTACTTGTTGGTGCGTAGCTCCTGGCATGAGAGGATCCAGCTGTCAGGTGAGCTTTACAGAATTCATAATTACTTGATCACCAAAACAATGCTTAGAGACAAAAATCCTCTCTTCCCAGCTCACCCTGGAGATCTCAGTAAAACCCTAAAACTGATGCTTTCTGGAGTGTTCTCCAAATCTCTCTGTGTGACAGCCCAACTATTCAGGTGCTTTTTCAATTGGAACTGCACTTGTGTTCAAAGCCAGTGAAGATCAACAAGGTTTATTGCTTCAGACTGAATGCTAGATCTTCTCTGCAGCAAGGGCTAGAACTTAGCTCTCTGCCCTGCCTCACTCTCCCCATTTAGCTCTGTGTTTAGTTTTTATTTATTTACATTCTCATCCCATTTCTTTCCAAGCTCAGCCTGTCATATATCACAGTTTATGGATATATCCCCACCAGAGGGAATGAAAAGCATCTCCAGCAACGGAGGATGCACATGGATTCTGAAATGTCTCTCACCATTGCTGTGTTGCCTCTGTAGCCTCCTGCTATCTTAGCAGTGCCCTATGGTTATTTGAGGTTTCTTGGACAACAGTGAATATGTCCACCCCAAAGGTTGGCCCATGCAGAGTGTGAGGAGTGTATTGAGTGTATGGGATTAGCTGTGGTAGGGACGTGGAGAAGATATTCCATGTCCTGGGAGGAGCAGGACTGCAGAGTGAGCATGAGCCATCTGTGCAGGCATCCTGGGTGAGCCGGACACCAATATTAGCTGGGAACAGATCTCTGCCTGTGCCATGGCCTTAGATCCAGATCGTCCAGGTACCTGCAACTTAGTGATAACTACTACTCTGCCCAGGCTGCCCTGAGGTCCCAATATTTGAGGAAGTCTTATTTTTTACTGTGAGAAAAATCCGAATGAAAACAAAAAGTAAAAATAAACATAGTTTTGGGGAAACCTCAGTATATTTTAGTTCTGTCATGGGATTCAGGAGACTTATGTGTTATCTGTACCTCACGACTAAGGAAATGGCCCAAAGGGGTGTCCCATCCCTTTTCACACAGTGCAATGAGTTCAGGGCTTTGAGGTCTGTAACAGGAAAGCTGTGCTTACTGAGTCCTACTCTTCTAGGAAGGGATGACAGTGAGGAGATGTCAGCATTGCAGCAGAGGAACCTGCCCTACACAACTTGTGACAGCTCCTCTGTGAGCAATGCCCTATGCGGCATATCCCACCGCTGCTTGCTGTAATGGCTTACAGAACAGGGGAGGAGCTGGCTGGCCCCTCAAATCTCTAGGCAGGCAGAATTTGGTCGTGGGGCCGCAGGGGAGAGGCTGCAGGTTCCTTGGGTGGTGGTGCTAGGGGTGGTAAATGTGGGGTCTTTGATGCTTGTGAAATGACCCGTTATATTGCAGTGCCTGGGAGGGAGACCGGATCCACCTCTGCCTCCACTCAGCGACTGAACAGCTTCTTGCCTCCACCAGCACACTGCAGTGGGTGTTATATATCACAAAAGCCACTGAAAGAGCTGGTTATCTTTTGGAGGAAAGTGTGTGTAGAAGATGAGGGTAGCTAGGTCTGTAAGTGGATGTTATGGCAGGTATAACAAGAGGGTCTCGGGGTGAGTGTTGATTTACACATTCCTTGAAGGGAATCGCTCTGGATTCAGCTTGTGAGAGGCATGCCACAAATCTACATGCTATTTTGTGTTTCAGAGAGAAGGAGAAATTTGTCATTTTTTCTGGGACTAGGACTGACAAAAATGTGTCCACTGAAATATTCTTTTTAACTAGAATATAGCTTAATGATCCTAATTATTTTATTTTATTAAAATTATGTATATTTTAATGAAAAAACAAGATTGCCTAATTCCCCTCCTCCTTTTAAAATCTGTTTTTAGTTGGGAGATTTGAAATATGGACTTTATATATATGTATACATATATACGCATGGCACAGAATTGTGAACTAAAATATTTTGAGAGATGAGGTGCTGAAAGTGTTCAGTTTGCTTTTTTGATAGTCCCTCCCCAAACAGGAGTCATCTTGGGGAGAGCATCCTCTCTGTATCTGCTTAATGAGCTTTCTCAAAGAACAACTTGTGTTTTCCAGTCAAATGTAGTAGAAGCTGGTTCTGATACTGGCTTCTATCCAGAGCAACTCTGAAGTCAGCTGAGCCCTTTGGTATAAAAAAGGAGAAACCAGCCCACCATATGAGGTTTTAAGGATGATGTAATTCAAATGCTTCCTTCAGTTTTAGTGGGTAGTCCCTTCATATATATATAATGTTGTCAAGTGTGATAAAACAGAGGGGAAGTGATAGCTCCTGGTCCCATTAAGACTAAGTCAGCAGGAGCTAGACAGACAGAATATTCATATTTTGCTCATAATAGGGAAAATTAGCAGCATGGTCTGCATTAGAGCAGAAGGCTAGTGTATAAAACTGTAAATTTAAAGTATTTTCAATCATATATTGCTATATCTTTCTCCTGAATTAACAAACATCCCTTATTATAGGTTCTAAATGTGCCTTGGATCACGTCATGTTTTGCTTTTATGTGTTGGTTTTGTTTTTCTCAATGGTGATGTTACAGCACTGTCTGGGGTGGGGGGGGAGGTTAACGCTTTTTTGTTCCAAGTCAGGAAAGCAAATTAAAAATAGCTAAAGAGAAGTGAGTAAAGATGGTCTGATTTTAAAAGGAAAAGAAGAATGTGGGGTATAGCTGAAATGTAGACTCCACGAGTGATGTACCTAATAAAAGGCTCAGGCCTGACTGATCCACAGCTACAGAAATGTGCTTCTTGAGGATGAAAGAACTGAAGAAATGGGAAGACTTAAGTCCTCAATTAGTTTAGTGATTAAGATGTTCAAGTAAGTCAAAAGAACTCTGTGTCACTGTAACATCAATAATTTTGAAGCAGTATTTAGAATGAATGTAGTTCATGTTTTACTGCGTCTCCTCCCAGGCACTGAATATATGAGGGCCCTCTTCTTTACTGCTTATATGTGAAAATAGCTTGTACTCCTAAGAATAATCTGTTTTAATAATAAAAAAAACCCAGATCATCTAAACCCAGGAAAAGCAGGACATCTGAACAATGTGCTTCTTCTTCTTGGGGCTGTTTATGGAAAGATGCATTTGTATGACAAAAAGCATAATTTTTTATTATATCAAGGTTTTCACATCAAATACTACTAATGCATTTCAGTTCCTCCTCCTTTTCTATCTATTACCAGCTCGTTTAGCACTTGCTGAAGTGGAGGATGGGCCAAAACTTTTATATGTGGTTTCTTTTTTTGATTACTAGAGTGTTGCCCTGGAGTGGAAGTGATCACAGGGAGAGCTCCAGCCTGTGCAGACCCTGGTGCTCAATTCTGGCTGCTCAGGTGGTCACCATCCCTGGAAGTGTTTAAAGAATGAGTAGATGTAGCTCTTGAGTCTATGGTCTAGTGGTCAGGGGAGGTTGGGATGAAGGTTGGACTTGATGATCTTAGAGGCCCTTTCTGACCATAATGATTCTATGATTCTTTGTTACTGAGATGCTGCTGCAATTTATCCGCTGGGTAAATGGGCTTTATTTGTTCTGGGGCATTAGCAAGTCTTTCACTGCCAGAGCAGGTATCTGTTTTTCAACTAAGGACTTAAGAGATCCATTTTTTTCTCTCAGAATAAAGAATCCTGAGGCTTTCTGTAGAAATGTGTTGGTTGCTTGGGTGCTGCTGCACCCCAAGTGTGACTTATGGATCACCTGTACTGTAAGGATGACTTTGCTGGAGATGTGAGATTCCAAGCGTGTCATGAGACATAAGACTAAAGAATAGATATTGAGAAGAAATGAAGGGAAAAAAAGAATAAGGAAATGAAATTTATTTCCAGAAGTGAAGCTACCTCTGTATCAGTCAGAACCTAGTGAAACATGATAGTTATTTTTCATGTCTCCTGCTTTAAAGGACTGTGTGGATCCCCAGTGCAATGCGTAGATCACTCTGTCAGTGCTGCTTTCACACGTCAATATTCTGCACAGTTGTGCTGACATACAGGAGTTAGTTCCTGCATTAATGGATTCTTCAGCATTAGTGGGAAAATTTATTTTTACACCTTGTTATTCTCTGGAAAAGCTTCGTCTTTCCTAAGACAGCTCAGGTGTCCTGGATAGTCATGAATTCCAGAAGGTCTGGCCAGCTCGAGTGCTTTCTGTATACCCTGCTCTTGTTGAGAGAACTGCCCTTCTCCATATGGACACTGGAGCTTTCCCCTGGTGGAACACAACAGCATCTGTGGTAGCTACAGCACAGTAACACATAGCACTTAATCCCATGGTAAAGAGGAGTGGGACTAGAGGCAGGGGTGAAAGAAGAAATTAGGTAAATCAGATGTAATCCTTCAGGATATAATTTTGCCAGGAATCACCATTTCCTATAGTTCTTGACCTTGCCAAAAGAAGAGTATCTGAGAGACCACAATTCTCTATAAATTTGAGGATGTATCTTGTTCTAATCCAACAGATGGTTAGAGGGATTAGAAAGAATTTATTACCATCCATAACAAAATTTCACGGCCTTGTTTTGGATAGTTACTGCATTTTGCAAGGCCTGTACATCTGCAGCTGAACAAAGAACAAGACATTGCAAACGTAGATATTGTGGTTGATGAAATTCAACCATGGTGATGAACCACAATTCAACCACAATGATGAAAACAGCTGAAACCTGTAAAGATTTTGAATTTTCTACTTTTGGAATCCAAATCAATGAAGAACAAAGTAGGTTTATGACAGGAAAATTGTTGTAGTTATGAACTTTAGAGTGTGAGTTTTCTTGCAAGCTGTTTCTGAACAGTGGAAAAAGTTGTGGTGATCCTTTATAAGTAGTTAGGAGGATAAAACCCCAAAGTTATAAAGGTTCCTGCCTTACAGGAGGCAGCTCATCTAGCTCCGAAAGGAATTCTGAGAAAAGAAAAGTAATTGTCCGAGTTGCTGCAATTAAGGGAATCGCCAGTGTTGGTTCTGTGCTGAATAAACGCTCCTGCAATGGGCGTGCTTGCTCAGGGTTTACTGGTGTAATCCCTGTTTTCCCTCTGGGAAACCAGAAGGATTTTTGAAAACACAGAAGAAATCTTTCAAGCAAAGCTACTTCGCATCATATTGGAATAAAAAGCCCTCTTATCATACAAAAGGTAATATTGTTGTATTGTGCTTTGGAGAGTCAAATAGCTTAAGGATATAGGGCTTCTTTCTTCTTCCCTCGCTGGTGTAATTCGATTGACGTGTATAATTTCTTCTGCTTTCCAACAGATTTGTTTGCACTGAGTCATTTTGATCTGTCCTGTTTGTCAGTGTGGGGCTGAGGAAAAGACCTTCATTGTGTTTCAGGCAGGAGCTCACTGCAGCTCTGCACAGGTCCCCTGGAGCTGGACCTAAAGGAGGGGTGACCCTTGCCCACAGCTCTGCTGATACACTGTGGTCCCCACTTTCAGTCTTTGCCTGGGCCTCTCCTGGGCAAGGCTGCAGAAGCAGTAACTTTTCAGGACATGCTGGATAGGAAAGGGCTGGAACCTTTAGAGTGAGTCCACAGCAGTCCACAGCCACCACCTCCCTTGTCCTCCTAGACCAAGTCCTAGAGACAGGAGGGGTGTCACAGCCACAGTTCCCACAGCCACATGCCATTGAACAATAAAGGGCTGCGTACTGTAATGATGGTTAATTACATTTTCTCATATCTTTCCATCAATTAACTGGAAATGTTTCTTTGTTTAAATAATTGTCTTTTGGTAAATAAATGCGTAAACACTACTTAAAGCATTTTGGGGTCTAATTATACTTATCTGAAAGTTAACAGATTCAAGATGTGATTTGTGTTTTAATTGTTTTAATTTATGTAAAACGTGGTGATGGGTACTGATTTTCTGAACAGGCTGATCTCTATTGTAAGAAAATGAGGAACTACAAAAGATTCTTACACCAAGCTACTGGTTGAGCAAAGTTCTGTCCCAAGCCAGCACTCATACTGGGGCTCGTATGCTTTTCAACCTGGCCAAACCAACAACCCATTGAGCTAAGAAACTCAACCAAATTTTAAAAATAGCTTAAAGACAGCAGGGCCTGGCTGTGGTGCCTGGTGGAGTCCCTCACTGCTGAAGGTGCAGAGCCAGACTGGTGGGGCTGGACATGGCTTTCAGTCGGGTTGAGTCTCATTTGCAGTGACAGAGATCACAGATAACTCACGCGCCGTAGCTGACCCCAGGGCAGGAGAGATCACAGCTAAATCCCCGTGATCTAAATGTATCAGGCTTTTGGACTCACTTACCTTATAGTCTTTCATCTCTTTGCCCTCTCTAATAGCAGAGGAGCACCGTGTCACCGTGGTTTGTTATTCTCATTAGCTTCCATTAGCTGGAACACTGGGGGCTCTGTCCGGTTCAGGCAGAGGCTGTGTCCAGCCCTAACAAAGATAAGGTGAGCCCCGAGGCTACGGTGAGGGGCACTGGGCAGAACAACCACGGGAGGAAAGGGAGATAACAGGGGGAGAACCAGTGTCAGTGACAGGGCCTGCAGCACCCCAGCAACTTCCCAGGTGGCTGGGCAGTGTTGTGGGAGGCATCTGATGGAGGAGCATGTGCTGGAGCTGTGGTGGTCTCATAATGCTCCTTCTGTGCTGCTGTGGAGCTGGTGCAGATCCTCATGCAAGGAGTGGTGAACCCTGCTAGTTCATGCAGCCTCTGTCCTCGTGCCCTTCCAGGGCTCAGCAGGTTGAAGATCATTTCTGATCCAAGCACACGGTGTGTCCATGGCCAAGGACCTCTTACATTATCAGCCCCCAGTCTTAATTTCCCTCTCTAAAACAAGGGTAATATTTCCACAGTTCAGAATGGTGTTAGAAGGTTAAAATCACAAATCTCGAGAGGGGATCAGGCAAGATGGAGTAAGGACAGCAACATGAATAGAGAAAACAGTTCTCTGCAAGTTTTTTCCTTATGAAAAACTTATTTGTGGGCTTTTCTCAGTTAGATTTTTTTTCAAG
Organism: Brachypteracias leptosomus; assembly: GCA_013401335.1. Lineage (NCBI taxonomy): Eukaryota > Metazoa > Chordata > Aves > Coraciiformes > Brachypteraciidae > Brachypteracias > Brachypteracias leptosomus. The sequence goes on along the minus strand of VYZX01019112.1, from coordinate 251,871 downwards.
ATAAGGGGAAAAGAAGGAAAGGAAGAAAAACCCTCCCACACATTCAATCAGAATTTGCATTTGACTGTATTAAAATTTTTCCTTAAATTGCAATTAAGCAATAAATCTTCACCAGTTGCAAAAATAGAGAGAGTGGGGTGGGGGAAATTTATTAGATAATGTAATCTTTCAGGCATTTTTTAATTTCCTTCTAAGATCTAGAATATCAGTTGGAGTCCCAGGTAAAATAGGCTTCGAGTTTTCCGCCACAAGTTGTGACTCAAAGTGCTTAGCTAAATTAAACAGAACAGATGTGAAAAATAAGATGAGAGCTCCGCACAGAGCTCCCAAACAGCTCTCCCACCTCCCCCGCCCATTGAAGAGCCAGGACTAATTCCCTTTTGTTGACTAAAGTCTGCAATTCGATCCTAAAAGCTTGTCAGAATTAAGTACAATGCTTAATATAAGTTTACATTTTAACTGTTTTTCTTTGATATTTGACAAGGACATGGGAAGTAGCTCCAGAACTTTCTCCTGGGCCAATTTGCTGAAGGTTGCTGTGAATCATGCTTCCCCTTGGGCTGCTTGCCCCAGGGACCGCACTTGAGAGTTGGCACCTGTTAGCTGCCACAGCAATTAATAATTAATTAAACAAATAACCCTTTACGTGGCACTGTGAAATCAAAGCTCCAGCATAAAAAAGAATTTTACCTTTTAGGTTTCCAGAAGTAACCTCTGCCCCAACACTTGTGCAGTGTGTGGAGGAGCAGGTATTTGCTTTTTTCCTCAAAGAGTAGTGATTTTTTCAACAGATTTTTTTTTTTTAAAAAAAAGGAAGGAAAGGTCAGCCTTCTTACATACTTTCTAGTAAACACCACTCCACTGCAGTGATGTCAGCCAGTGTCTGAACATTTAACAGCTAAAGAGAAAAAGAATTCCTCGACATTCTCCTGGAACTGGGGATCAGTGGAGCCTTTCAGCTTACACTGCCCTGTGCACCTTTGGAGATGAAGTACAGTTTGTCTTACTGCTGGTGTTTTGGTTTCGGAGATGACAAGTGTATCATGGGTGTTTTGGTTTTTTTTCTTTTCTTTCCAAAAAGTAGCTGCACATTAAGGAGATAAGTGAACTTCAAAGGGCTAAATACCAATCAGAAGATGGAAGATGGCCACACATAAAGCTATGCTGCTTCTGCAAACCCCTTTAGTAGCCAGACAAGGTCACTGATCAGGGTAATTTGCAGGAAAAGTCAATTTCTCAAGTACCCAAGGCAGGTGTTGTGCCATTCTGTGACAATTTACTGAAACTAAATTGAGGAAGTTGAAAAAAGCAAAGGTCATGAACCATGGGAGAAAGGAGGGAAGCAAAGTCTCTTTGACTGTATTTTTAACTCCTTTTCAACCAAAGCATATTTACAAATTACTGAGCCTGTTTCCACTTAAAAAAAAATCCCCCTTGTGTAATGCAGACCTGTTTATGAAAAGCTGGGCTAAAACCTGGTTGCACAACGAGGAACCATGAAGGGTGGTTAAGAAAACACAGAGTGATTCATAGGAACTCTTAGCGGAGTAAAAGCAAAAAGAAGCAGCTTGCCCTCTCACTTTGAAACATTTCTCAGATTTCTTTGTGACAAAAAGCTGGATGGAAGTAGACAGGATAGAAGTGAAAAGATAAAGAAGTATCTGAGAAATTTGGAGCAAGTCACTGAAATGACTGCAGAAGAAGAGGAAAGGAATTGGTGTCTCAAAAGGTATCTGACTGTGTCTGCACCCAAAATACACTTCTTAGACTTGGGGACTTTTTAAAGCACATCCCAGCACATCATTCCTGCTCATCTGGATTTCCTTTCAGACCCAGATTTTGCCTTGACCTTTGGTTGGGATGTGGCTGGAGCATGTCTGTCCCAGGAGATGGGCACTGTTCCTGGGATGTCATACTTCCTTGGGCCCTTCCAGCCCCTGTGACCCTGTTTGCTTAGCTCTACTCTTCAATGATGTGGTGTTACAGGAAAGAGCCTGGGATGGTCTCAGTGCCAACGAGAGTTACTGTTAGTGACCAAGGCCTTGAAATGGGAGACACAAATAGGAGTGAGGGAAATGTAGACCCTGCCTCAGCAAACGCCTGTGCCAAAGCAGAGCTCCACAGTGTTATTGACCTCATACGTGGAAGAGAGAAATCCAAGACTGAGGGGGCTGGGTGAGGTTCAGATGACAAATGGGTAGATTCTAGCCTTATTTCCTTCTCCTGTTGCCACAGCTTATGAGCTGGTGACCCCTTAACAGTGCAGGAGATTTTCAAGTACCAGTAGATGTCCAGGATTTGTACTAGCTGGCAGTGGTGTGGAACATGCAGTCAATCCAAAATGGTTATGGCCACCCAGAAGGAGCAAAACTAAATCAAACCAACACTTTACCACTTTCACTCCAATGCTCCTAATTGAACAAATAGTTTTAATAGTTGTGCTGGTGACACAAATACACATGTAATTTTCCTTCCTACTCCTTGTTACAAGATTATTGCTTTTATGCTACATTTTCACAGCTCATTGGTGATGTTTAGCTATGCCTCTGGCCGTGAAGCCTGGAAAGTTTATGAGGCAGCAAAAGACCATTCTCTCTACTTGTTTTCTGTGGGCTTGCATCCAAATCTAATCAGAATAAACTTCCCCAAATTCTTCCTTAAAGGGAATATTTAAAAAGAGAATAAGCTTTTCATTATCAATGAATGATGCTTTGAATAGGTAGACAAGGAGGAAATAGTTGCTGACATTCCTGTTAGAGCTATACAGATTGAAAAGATTGAAATTGGTTGATAGAGTTTTTATTTGTATATTCAGCAGAAGAGATGAACTTTCATGTGAATGTGAATAAATAGAAAATGTTATTGACCGGAACTTCAGCCCTGGCTCCTTTTGATGCACACAAAGGAGAGCACCAAGTCTCTGTCTGGGGCCACCGGCTCACAGTGCCCAGGCTGCAAAGGTTTGGACTCTGGAGCTCACATTTAGCCACACTTAAATCTGTGGGGTGTGGATGAAAGATGTGGCAACATCCTTCTGACATGTGGGGCTGGAGTAAGCTGTGGGCATAGGTGCTGTCTCATGGTCTGGAGTGTGTGTCTGAACTCAACTGTTCACTCATGGGAAAGGGGAAGCAGAGGCATTTATACAATGATGAGTTTGTGGGATGTGCACAGCCCAGGAAAACCATGACAGGGAAGAAAATTAATTTCACCCGAAACAACCCATACAGGTGGGCCTCAAATTCCAAACCAAAAATCAGCATTTCAGAAAATGCTTCAATGTTTCAGGAAATCAACATTTTATTTGAATGAATTTATCCAGCTCTCTGTAGTAGGAAATAGCAGCAACTCTGCACTGTGGATACCTGGTGAATCCATAACAGCCATCACAACAGCCATGGAATTCTGGGACATGCCTGTGTCCTACCAGACCCATAGTCAGGAGTGGACAGATAGCTAAGAAAGGGTGTTGAAAAACAGAGCTGCAGCACTTTGGAAATAAAAGCCCTTGAGCAATCAAAGATGCAGCAATCACACGACAGCAGCTTCTGAAGGGGAACTTGTTTCCTCCAACTTCTGTATTTTTGAGCGGCTTTTGCCCCTTCTCCACCAAGCTCCAGCTGTGCTGTTGTTCTGCACACGTAATGAAACCGGGCAAAAGCCAAATTCTCTTTGTAGGCCTTCTGAGAAACAATCTGTTGTTTGGGATGTGTAGCTGGGAGCGACTGGCCCGTGCCCTGACTTTGTTTCTCTCTCACAGTACAGAAGGCTCAGTAGAAAGATTCATTTAAATACAGAGAGGATATAATTAGCCTCCCAAATGACTCCAGCCCCACTGCTGCATCACTTGGGCTGACTAAAGATCTCTTTATGACACCAGGAGGTAACTGTTTTATGTGTTCAGGCTATTCCCAAGTGCTGCTGGTCATATCAGCTTCTCGGTCAGACCTTCTAGAAATACAATCTGTGTGTTCCTTGTAAGTGCAGGACTATTTTTATTTAGCTATTTCAGGGCCTCATTGCCTGAAAACCAATCCAGTTGTTTAACTTTGAGGAAAAGAGCCCTAATCTCTCTTGCTTCTATCCCATGTCTGTTACATCCTGAGACTGGAAACAATCTATATCCTAAACACTCAAAGTTCCAGGAATGTTAAATCAGAAGGCTCTATCTGCAGTGGGCGAGAGGACATGAGTTAGTTAGTCAGGCAAATAAACAAACACAGTAAAACACACAAATAAAGCTGCCACACCTGCAGGAATGTTAGATATGTTAAAAGGGGTTGCATCCCTAGGCGAGCTACGCTGGTTCACTTTTCATCACCAATGACCATGTTACACATGCAGCTGGTGACATTACTTAGCCTCCAGCAAGGTCAGAGCACGCCGTGGAGTGAACAGAGAGAGAACTGTTCCCCTGTTTGTAGCAAAAACATGGTCAGAAGTGATTTGAACTCCAGCTGCAGCTTGGCCTGCTTAATGATATCTAAGCAACAGCGCTACCAAGGGCTCGCTTCCCTTTCTTGTGGAAGCATCTCACTTCCACAAGGCCACCTTTAAAACAAGGATAGGCTTAAAATATCTTTTTATCTCATGAAGCTTGTTTTTATAAGTCTCCCTGAAGTCAGTTATAAGGAAATGATTATTCAGTGATGAGTTACAATAGAGGTTTTCATTGTACTTTATAGGCACTCAAATAAAGTTATCTGGTTGTGTGGCAAACTGGGTTTCGAGGGCCAGAGTGTGAAGATGCTCAGCAGCACATGGTTCACTCAGGTGCTTACTGGTCCTCTCAGAAATGCCCATACAGCTACACCCAGCTCTTCCAGGACAGGAGCCTGTTTGTTAAGGCATCTGAGCACATTTAAAATCTGGATAAAAATGTTTAAGAACGCTATGATAATAATCAAAGCAATTCCCCAAGAATAAGAGAACTAAAAGAGGAGTTAAAACACAGAGTGATGTGTTCTGAACTGTTTATGTGAAGTGAAATACACTATACACAGCATATCTTTAATGCAGAACTTACTATTTATTTGGTATACATTGATGGGGATGCATAGGAATTCTGAAGCAAGTCAGTCATGTTGCCTGATCTGTAGGTTTAATCAAAGGCACTATCTGAAAAACATGGTTCATTCTGAAAAACTTCAAGTTTTGCCAATTGCTAAAGGGGTTAATAGAGGCTGTGCATGAGGAAGATAACCTAGGTTTAAAAAAACTATAGTCATCATTGTTCATTTATTCTCTTTATTGAGGTAATTTAATTATCATATAGACACAAACATTTGCTCCCATGCTGGGCTCTTCACATCTGTTAGTAGAGATTTGATTAGGTCTACACAAATGTGCTAGATTATACCATCTAGTTGGTGAAATTCAAGCCACCTGGATATTTTAGCAACATCAATAAGAATAATTCTCTTTTTCCAAATCAGTAAATCCAAGATATATTAAAAAGAATTAATTAATGAGTACCAGATAGGCAAAACAAACATTTGACAATGAATCATATTATCAAAGGTTTTGTGGGAGATCCCTCTCAGCTTATGTTTAGATGTCAAATTATATTACCAAAACTAAACAATCTGTTAAACCGATCTCTTAATGCAATAAGTCTCGGCACCATACTCTCTTTCTTCCCCAAGTCCTTCATGAATGCAGGGCAGCATTCAGGGACAACAGTAGTTAAAGCACCAGCAATAATGTTACATTAACAAGTCATTAGTATGAAATAGCTGACTCCTAATATTTCTAGTGCCATTATGGGTTTGGGTTGCTT
>VYZX01019112.1:166361-245726 GCA_013401335.1 Brachypteracias leptosomus | reverse complement strand
CTCCAGAAGGAAGCTACAGAAATTAATTTAGGTAGAGTCTTTTTTTAAGAAAAGAACTTTTAGATAGAGTCAGAGAGAACAAGCCTTCTGTCTGGAAGTATTTATGAAAATATTTTATTTTAGTCACTTAAATATTTGTGCAGATATAGAACTATTGAATTAACTTCTAGCAAGTTCTTCAGACTGGAAGAGGAGAAATGCACAGTGGCCAAACTGGCAAGTGAGAGCAGTTACTAGATCCTAGTAAATGTGGTAAGTATAAGTGCCTGTGAAAGTTAATTCTGTTCCACATGCTCCTGTTACCAAACATCTAAACCAGGGAATGTATTAATGATTTGTTTGGTTCTTTGCCTTATGAAGCTTTTGCATGAAAAGCTTTCTGTCTGATGGAAGGCTGGTGGCCATGACCAGCCTGGGGGGAACAACCCAGTCCCATGTCAGGCTGGGTGCTGCTTCCATCATGCTTTTCAGAGGACTCTGTTGTTCTTTCAGATATAGGACTGGAGTTAGTCTTCAGTCAGAGAAGAGGTGATGGTTCTGACACATCTGCTCACGTCCCACCAGATTTCATGGCAGTTCCTATGGTGTGGTGGCACCATGGGGATTGTGGTAACCAAAGAAAAGTGTTTGTCTAGGCACAGTCTTGTGAGAAGTGGTGTTAAGGTTTATGTTATAACTTGTCACTGCAAGAGTAAGTTGGAGTAAAAGCTTTCTAAATCCATATAATCGTACTTAATTGTTTAATGAAATTGTTTTTAAAAGAGAACAATTGAATGATGATGATTCAGTCATAAGAATTTGCTTCTAAATCTCCAAACTTGCCTCCTCTGGGAAGATTCATTATCAGAAGGATGTCTTCACTCTGAGGGAGTTATATGTCTATGGAACATGCCCAGGATGTAAACATACCTAAAGCAGAAAGCAACTGGGTGGCAAACCCATCCCACCACAGCTTCGAGAACCCTGCAGAAAATTACCAGGCTTGCTTTGGCCCATTTATTCTGTTGAATATAAAAGAAATGGGAGTTATTGCTGTGAATCAGGTTATGGAGAGATGCTAGGGAGGAACTAGAGATGCCCATGGGGCTGAAACTGAGGTTGAAGCTGTAGTTTTGTTATTGATGAGGTTGAACTCAGGAAGAGGGGTAGATTTATTGGCTTTGATTTATGCTCTTGGTGTTCTGCTGAGAACAGGCTGGGGCAGAGGCCAACCAGTTACCTGCTTTCTGATGATTTTTTGTGAACTTCTTAGAAAGTGAGAGCTTTTTTATTTAAAAAAGTATCAGGATATTTTTTTATGTTTTCAGTAATACAAGGAGAGATATATATTTAGTGGATATTTCTAATATTTTATTTCAAAATAATACTAAAATTTTATTTATTTTGCTGCCTGTGACTGTGCTCAATTCTTGTATCAAAACTGGACTGAAGAATTATCAGTTTAATTAATTCATTGTAATCTGAGTTGCATTCCACAACACAACAAGCCACAGGGGTTAAGGTCCACAAAACCACTGGAGCTTTATGGCGATACTTCAAGTTCTTTTCCCACCTTCATTATAGCCAGGATAGGACTTGAAATCATATCTTATTAGCCTGGGTGAGAGTTACATGAGGAACAGCATTATAACAGGACCCAGCAATGAAAAGGCAGATCCTTCAGGACACTTACAGCATCTTGTTTTGCTATATACAATAGCAAAGTCTTTTTGTGTGGTGGGCAGGTGGTTTTCCCATCCTGTTCCACACAGCAGCCTGCAGGTGTTGGGTATGATCACATGTACTTCCTTCCTAAGTTGTGTCCAGAACGTCAATTCCAATAATCATAGTAATAATAATAATAATAGGGAAGTCCACAGTTTAAGGCTTTTTTTTTTTTTTTCAAGTTAAGACTTGGAAAAAATTTCTGCAGGACCATTTATCTGTATAATTCTGCTCTGTATTCTGACAATAAATACATCCCTATTCCTCATGTCTTCACCTCAGCACATCCCAGGACAGTCAAGAGGCATTTTCCAAAGTAAAGCATTGATACAGAGGCAGCTGCTACAATGAGATTCTGGTTCATACTCATAGGGCAGGTTGCATTTGAATAACAGATGCCACTATTTTATAATTACTTCATTTAATAAAGTAAAATAAGAAGCAATTGGAACTAGGATATTGAGAGTAAAAGACACTGAGAAGTTGAAAAGGTACACTTTACAACAGGGAAAATATGATGTAAATGGATTTGGAAAGGTCCTGCTTTAAAGGATTTGACTGATTGCTAAACTTGTCCTCAAAAAATAATACAAAAATATTATTTGGAATTTCCGCAGTGCTTGAACCCAGAAATGTATGGATGTGATCTGCAGATGAATCAGATCTTTGTTATGCTCCAGCAGGCAAAAATTAAGCTGTGGACATGGAGAAGATCAGGCACGCAGAAGCCAATTTGGTGTTTCTGGAGCTAGAGAGATCTTCTGCAAGTACTTAGGGACAACCATGAGGCACCAGGAATGGGCTATGTGACAGTGAAGAAGTCTCAGCATGTGCTGGTGTATTGCTAATCAAGCAAAGCTGCTGCAGGAATATTAAAATGCAAATGGCCCAATTAGAGTGCTTGCTTTTCTAGATCTGTCTCAGAGGAGCACTGCTGTGAGTTTGTCTTGTATGCTGATATGACTAAGTTTGCTGGTTGTCTAAAGCAAATAGCTGGTTCCTGGGAACAGCGGAAAGTCTAGAATATCTTTAAATGGGCTACATATTGAATTCCATAAATGTTGGGCTCCCTGATTACTGAGGATCAAAGGCAAAAAGAACTGATTGATACTGAGCCCTTAAAAATCAATTCTTTAGCAAAATGCTTGCCCTTATTTAGTCTTTTGGAATAATAAATGATGAAGTGATTTCAGCTGTAAGAGACACATTGTGGGCAGCTGCTGGTCATGAATTCAGGCTTAAGTTAAGAGGTAAGAACAGCACAGATCTTAATTGAGGAATAACTGGTCAGAAAGAAAGAAGTAAAACATTTTTATGAGCAACTGTAGTCAGGCATAGACTATTTACCAAACAGGCCCCACCTAACCAGCATCTTGGAGTTGGTCTCTATTCCAAATGGCTTGGCTGGTTCACATAGTGTATTTATTCACAGACTGATTCATCTTAAATATCTTTTATTGTACTTTTAACTACTTTAAAAAATAAGCTTGAGAGAGGCTTAGCTTACTTGATAGTAATCTAGGAAGACAGAAAATAGGCCTTATTGCCAGCTTGTGGTTAATTAGAGTAAACTCCTATCTGTAATTTACTCCCACCCGTAATGGAAAAGAGAGTTGTGCTCGAATGTGCATTACATTACGTGGGGTTACATCCCATGGGGTGACATGGCATTGTGTAACTTCATACAACCGGATCAAATGGGACACGTTTTTTCAATGTATCTGAACAAAGTGTGGGGATATGTTCTGGTAGAAATTGCATTTAGAGAGGACTCAGTTTGAGGAGCCTGGCTTATGCCAGATCGCAGTCTCTAATGGAAATACTAATCGCCATGTTTTTCTGCAGCTCTTGCAGAAGCAAATCCAGAGTGTCTTTTAAGTGGGAGCCTTTCTTTATGGTCTTCAGATGTTTATAAATATGCACAATCTAACCTGATTAGGGCCAGACTCTACATGTTGCCTGCTCTGGCAAAAGGCTAGAAAGTTCTTGCCTGCACCCTGTGAATTCTATTCCATCCTACAGCTCTCCTGATATTACCGTATCTGAGCACTTTTAATAAAGTATTAAACAACAGGCAATTCTTTGTTGCTCTGTCTTCTGTTGGAGAAAGAAGTGTGTGCACTAGTAAGTGAGTAAAACTAATAGGAAAATATTTGAGGGAACTTTTTTTCTTGCAAAATGCACTTCAGTTGAAATAAAAACATTTGATGCAATGGTATCAATTTGAAGAATACGGAGCAGAAGGAAAAAGTAAGAAGGGATTCTTACAAAGCTTGCAATGTGTAAGCTTTCGTTTTTGAAGTGGAGATCTTTTAAATTTATGCTGCTTTCAGTATTGCAATAACCAAACTAAAATTTTTCAATGTAGGTGAATATAATATTTCAGTTGGTTAAAGGAAAGTCACGAGGAACTTCTAAATTTTCTGTCTTTCATCCCACATCTGAATTTAATCATATTTTAAAGTAGCATATTGCTTCATGAAACAGAATGTCTATCCTCCACACAGGTTCCACTTGGGGAATTTCACTTACTGCTAAGCAGCTCTGGGCAATATTAAAATTGCCTAACTAACTTCCACATAGGTCTCGGATCCATTGCTTGGCTCCCTGCCTTCCAATCTGGCCAGCCAGTAGGAAACAGTAGACTCTGAATACAGGTTTAAGTTTGGTCTGTCTGAATACATCCTTCCATCCCTTTCATAAGGTTCATTCTGTCACTCACTTACATTGACTAATATTAAGCCCTATATAACAGCTTCCAAATGAAATTTTGGCTCATCTGGTTTAATGTCATCTCAAGAAACAAAAAAGGACAGATCTTCAGGTGTCTTTATGTGGGCTGGGACCTCTTTCCACCTCCTCGCTTCTCCTCCCCAAGAGGTACATAATATGACCAATGGATGGTGGTGAAAACATAAAAATTCATCACTTGTTCACAGTGTGGAAGTCAGGAAAGAATGAATGGTCAGGAAGACAATTTTTTAGTGTAAGGTAATGTTGACCTCAACAGGAATAATTTGTGCCCTTCAGCATCTGCAGCTGTGTAATAGTCACCGGGGAGTTGTCTAACTCTGAAAATATATATATTTTTTAAAAAGTGTCAGCCAAGTCAGAGTTCCAAATGCAAAATGTATTGCTCAGGAACACTGGGAGGATTTGTGTCTCTGTCTGAAGAACTGTGGTGTAGAGAGCAGTGAGAGATACAGATGCAATTGGAACACTTTCACATCCTGAAGAGGACAGGCTCTTTGCAGTGCTGCTCAATTTAGGGAAGAGAAAATTGCTCTATTTCTCTCAGACCTGCATCTGCAATTTCACAAGAAAGAAAGTATCTTTAAAGAGAAATACACTGAGAAACTTTTATAGAAGATACTCAAGTTGTCATCCAAGACAAAGGAATTCTGCAGAAATAAAGGATGCTGTTGTATGATACATAAATTGTTGTGCTTAGGGACATGGTTTAGTGCTGGGTTAATGGTTGGACTTGATCTTAAAGGCCTCTTCCAATGAAAATGATTCTATGATTCTGTAGTGATACTGTCTTGTATATCTTTATTATGTAGATTAAGTGGCCTTTACAGTATTATGAATAAATAGAGACACCTGTCTGTAAAATTCATTAGTGTTTCTACTGACTGAGGCAAGTGCCACTGGTGATGTTTTGCTCGTCTGTGGCTTTCAGCATCCTCACCTGTGACTTTCAATGCTGGAGCCCAATCTGAGTTTTGATGTGGCTTCCATCAGTATCTATTGCTGAGTTTGCTGCAAATTGAAACTCTAGAACATACTGTAATTAGTAGAAAGGATATATATTGGATGCATGTCTTTTCAAATAGAATTGTTTTCTCTCTTGAGAGCCAACAGAGGTCTGTATGTGACTTAAAAGTTCCTTAAGCCTTGTGGTAGTACTAGTAAGACTTAAGCAGAGCATAAAGTTAATACACTGGCTAGCTGCACAAAGCTGTCTCTGTCTCTAGAACCACAGAGCAGTTTCGGAGAGAAAAGTGAATAGAGAAGCATTCCCTACTTTGGGGAACTTGCTGTAAGTTGTATCAAATCAAGACATGGATGCAGAAGTGGTAGAGACACAACAAGGGACACAGTAGAAGTGGTCGATACTCATCAAGTGCAAAGCTATACCTCTTCTGCTCTACCCAGAAAAATCCACAAGAGAATAAAGTGTCATTTCTTTCTTACCTGTGTGATCCAGGTTTGTCAGACTTCTTGTTGACTCAATACTGATAATTTCAGGGGAATTCCAGTTTGTGACTGTGACTTGCCATGTGTGCAAACACCCAGTGTGTAATATTGCTCCTTTCTGAAATGTAGTGACCTTCTCATGGTCTGTCTTACTGCTTACTCACACTGGTGATCCCTTTGCTAAATATTTTCAACCTATCCAAGGAGAATTAGTGGGCTATATTAGCACAGTCATGTTTATTTTAAAAGCTGCAATGTTTCTTGGTTGCAAATGTACACATGGGAAAAATTAACAGGGCAGATAATTCCATATATCCTTATAAAGGCACTATGATTATTTAAAGTCGTATTTCAGGTCCTAGTCGCATCTTTTGAATGAGAATGACCTGTACATTTACAGCAGATCTGTAGCTGCTATGTGACTTCACTGAAAGAAAGGAAGAACTACCTCCTCCTCCTTTTTGTAGGCATAAAAATATTCATTTCCTTGTGCAGGGCAAAAAAGATCACTGCATTAAGGGCAGAATAAATGCCTTCATGTGAAAGCCAGTCCCTTGGGTTCCCAGAGAAGCTGTGTACCCATGTTAAGGACAGAATTTGGTATAAACACAGTTCACTGTAAATAGGAAAGCATTGCTTTCTCTTCCCTTGATTGTTCTAGTGAGACAAAAAAAAAAAATCATCAGAAGGTGAATCACTCTTGCAGCTGATACTTGCCAAGACATGAAAAAATGGGGACGGCCTGTGAAATAAGAGGCAGTGGGAATAAGAGTGAAAACAAAGGAATTGTTCAAAAATACTAGGTGCTATTGCACAGTAATGGGAAATAATTACCAGAACCTATGAATGTTGTATCTGGATTGCTGGCTGCCCCTGTGTGGAAATTCTTATATGTGTTTAAAGTGTCATGCTGGAAATTAAGGAAGATAAAATTAAAACACTTGTAATGTAAAATATTACATGCCTTCTCATAGGATTGAGACATACCACTCAAGAGGATTAGCTTATGAAAAGTCAGATAATCCTCACTGGTGGCATAAATATAAGTTATAGAAATTCCTGAAGCGTGCTCTCCAGAAGCATTTCACTCAAATTAATTTAGAAAAAAAATTAGAGTTCCTTTCGACATATTTTTCAAAAGTTGCTAAAGATCCATCAGAGTTGTACAAAGCATTATGTTCTAATGTACCCAAATTGCTTTTCTCCTTCAGCAATGTTAGGTACCTGCTTACAATTCTGCTCATCCCAGCAGCAATGAGAGGGGTGAATAAATGAGATTCTGTGCTAGAAGTCTTCTTGTGAACTATTCCATGGTAGAAGAGAGAGGTAAATACACATATTTGTTGTTTGGTGTGAAGAAGAGAGAGTGCAGCATGTGGGAAATGGGATCTGGCTGCAAATTGCAGCATGATGTCTCTCTGGGATACCTCAGTGGTAACTGGGACAGAGATTCTTAGCTGGAGAAGAAGTGAGGATTCCTGCCTGGGACTGACAGCTTCTTACCTGCTATCCATTAAAGCTAAGTGAGTAAGCAGGCTGAGTAGTTTAAAATCCAAGGAGCCCAATGAGCTCAATAATTAAACAGGAAAACATTGGAGGAAATTTATGAGAGAGAGGAAAGGAGAGAGGGAAATCTTCCTCAAAAGTACTGGAAACCTGATGATGACCATTACTGAAAGCAGTGAAGGTGAACCTCAAGAGCAGAGACCACAAACAGACAGGTCACAGCAGTTGGTGACATGTTGTCTTGGCATGACTAAGGCCAGGAAAAACAATTTCTGCCTAAGCGTCACTTGATGGGACTTACTAAAGAGTAGATCTCTGGACCACTGTCAGCCAAAATTGAAGATGAAAGAAAAATTGTCTGCTAATTGAGGGATATGTTCATGATTAGGTTTTCTTTACTAAAAAGAGGAAAAAAAAATGGACAGAAACAAAAGCAGGAATAATGGAACTATGTCACGGGACAGGGAAAATGAAGAAAGATAAAACCAGAGCCTAGAATTGAAGGAGTGCTGAGATTAGATAAGGCAACTGTGAGAGAGAATAGAGGAAAAAGATTTTGTTGAGAGAGAAAAAAGATGGAAAAGACTGAGGGGAAAAGGAATATATTTAAAAAATGGGTCAAATTCAGTCCTTTGAATAAAGTCTTGGGGTTTTTTATGTCTTTAGAGGGCACTTGCAGAAAGATGATCCAACCTGAGTACCTGCCTTGGAGTACTGGTCTTCAAGGACAAAGGCTGAACTAACTGATGAGAGCTTAAATTGAAAGTTAGGAAAAGAAACTCTGGATAACTAAGCTACATAAGGGTATATGGATTGCTTCAGGCAGTCAGGTGTGGATATTGAGCACATACAGCTAAAGAACTACACTTAGACAGTAAGAAACAACTGTAATGTTGCCTTACCAGTGCCAGGAACAAGTAAAATGATGAACTCAAGAAGCTGGAGCAGTTTGTAGAATAAAATAAAATACATTCAGAATAGTAAACTGTAGTAAGACAGGAATCTTGACTTGAACATGGGACCTGAAGAGATAGGGCTGTTCAGAAGAGAACACCAAAGACCAATGTGCTTGAGTTGTGATGTTCATCAATGATGTCAGACAGTACAAAGAAATCAGGAGAAATATTGTGGACAGAATTGTATTGGTTTCCTGATCAATAGAAGAAATGGTGTATTTGCAATATGCTGGAGGCTGACTCTAAATCTCATCTCTGTATTGGAGTGTGGAGAAAATTCTATATCATCCTGAAAAGACGTGTGCTGTCAGAAGTGGCCACTGTGAGAGCAATTATCTACCCAAATACACACTGAAGAAGAAATGCTCCTAAGTCTGATACAGCCCAATTGTTCCCTCCTCACAGGGTCAATGAAAACAAACAAGTGATTCTATTTCACAGATGTTTTTGATAGGTGAAGAGGACTTTGGATGAATTTTGTAAGATATTCATAGGAAAGAAATCCAAATTCAGTTATCTTGAGATTTTGCAGTTTCAATCTGACAGTAAGGTAAAACTAAGTAACTAGACTTTTCTATTTCAAAAATGCCAACTCCAACGTTTTTGCTTACTACAGAGAACACAGTTGCAGAGCTGGGATGACTTGAATCCAGTGAAACTCTTGAGTTTCTTTAAATAAAAGTAAAAATCTGTCTGGAATGTGCATTTTTAAGTCAAGACGGAAAATGTTACAGGGAAGTGCTCTGGATTTACTTGGATGGATGATGCATGGAAAATATGATTTATATCAACCAGTTAAAAAATATCATACTATTTAATTTGTCCAAAGGAGAATTAAGAGACCATTTATTAAATGCCTGCATGGGGAAAAAACCCTGCTCTTGATAACTAGTATTTTAGCAGAAAAAGAGATAGTGACATCTAATTCTTAGAACATGATGCTGGGCAAAGTAATGCACAAATTAATGTGAAACCTGCTAAGCAATGAAGAAAATAACTAATACTAGCAAGTTTAAGAACATATAAAATACTTGTTCAGTTGTATTATCAGCCAAATAATAAACAGGAGTACAGACATTCCTAATTTATTATTTGTAAATGGCCTGATTTTAAAATATACTTTATAAAATAGTTTGAAATTATAACATACACAAGGTTATTTTTTTTCTTTTATAAATGTTCTCACAATTTTTTTGGTGGAAATTACTTTCTTTTTTGTTTCCTGAGAAATGGACTTCACTCACTCTAGTGGTAGGAACAGTTTAAACAGAATCAGGGCAGAACAACAGGATAGATGTGAGGCTGTGACTGCACTAAACCCATGTGGTAAGGTTATGCATTATTATTTTCTATGACACCAGTCTTTGCAGCAGTTTTATTGCTGACATTCATATTCATTCATTTCTATCTCATGGCCCAGAGTCCTTAGCTGTCAATTTAATGCAGGTATTCCAAACAATGGCAAAATAAAATTACTTATAATGACTGCCAACAGTCCCATACAATTATTTTATGATTTGTCTGTTCACGTACATCATGACAACATTGCTTTAGTGGAGAGTCGATGGGTTGAAGGAATTCTCCTGTGCAGTGTAGAATAATTTCATATAAGCAATGGATTTGTTTTATTTCCCCCAGCTATAATGGCACTCCTCTAGGTCAGTCAAAAGCTCTCGGTCTCTTGTTAGGCAAACCTCCTCCCTAAGCTGAGGAGTGAATCCCACAACTGAGTAAATATTTTATTTTCATATATCACCACTAGCACCGTAATACAAACTTTTCAAGGTAAATACCTTCAGAAATTGCAATTGTGATACCCGAATGGCATGCCTATCCTTTGAAGTCAGACTTTGCAGTGCAGAATCAAAAGTAAATAGTGAAACCTAAAGTGCTCTGGGTTTTTCTAGTTACTGTAATTGTGGTTTGACAGCCCTGGGTAAGCAGAAACCAGAGATGAGGAGAGGCAGCCTTCCCAGGGCACGGAGCCCCGACAGAGATGTAGCCTCCCAAGTGGTAGTGACACTTATTTGCCTGTGAATAGTTAGATTTTGTGAAGTAGATGTTTGTCTGGAGGAGCAGGACAGAGATTCACCCAGGAGCCATCTGAGCTGGAAGCCCTTTAAATTAAATTAAACCCCGACCAAAAGGTGATCTTGTGTTTAGTTTAAAAGACCAACAGCTTATTCCTTTCAAAATGTGAAGAAATAAAATCTTATATACCTTTTTTAAATGCATAGCTCTCATGCAGAGTATTGAGGTATTAGTCACAAATCCATTTTCAGCACCTAATTTTCAGCAAGCTTGGAACACCTCATTTTTATTACCCTTTTTTGCAGTTTTTTCCCCTGTAAATGCAGCCAGGGTCACTGGGTAAAGCAGCAGTAGCTGGCTGAAGGCCTCACAGCATTTGGAAGAGCTGGAGCTCAGGGCCATCTGCCTTTGACGGGGACATGAAGGCAGAGTGGTGGCACCAAAGGGATGTCAAAGCCCTTCTCCCTGCAGTGCCAGTCCTTGCTCTGGCAGGCGTGCCATGATTCAGAAGTGCCAGAGCTTTGTCTGAATGGGGTTTGGAGGAGGTGGGTTTTGAGAAGAGAAGACACAGTAAGTGGTGCTCCAGTAGCTTATGGGAAGTTACATGGNTCTTTAGCCCCCTTCTCTCAATGGTGTTGCAACACCCTAAGAGCAGAATCAGCCTGATTCTCAGAGACTCACTGCAGTTAATGAAACAGAAAAACATCCCAGTATGCAATGACTAAACCCTTAATTACCTCTCTGAATGATGGAGAGAGGCTAAAATCTGATAAACATGTTTAATTGCCGGCAATTACAAAAAAAAAAAAAGAAAATCTTTTTGAAACACTATGTATTTTGCAATATTGTTTCAACACTGTAATGACAACTATGCAGCTCTTAGGAAGTGGGTGACAGGAAATTTCTTCCATTAAATCATTAGTTTTAGTGGAGCAGGATTAGGCCCAATGTTGCAAGGAATGTCGGACACCTTCAGCAAAAACACGGTGTGGGATTGGTGAGAGTCTCATGCTTGGAGGGGTTTATTTCATCTATCTCATTGGGAAAAGAGATTGCTGTCTGTTTGGAAATGGCTGTGAGCTACACCATGGAATAGTGGCTTGTATGTAAGGATAAAAGCAATCCCCTGGGCTTCAGTAGGATTTCTTGTAGGTGAGTAAATAGCCCTGGCTGTCATATTGCTCCCAAAACTCTACAGTCCTCCATTTATCTCTAGTTAATTTCTTACGAGAAAATTCTTGAAAGGCTGTTACAAAATAGACTTTATAAATTACTGGCAAAACTTGAAAGAAGGATAAAGTTTTCACTGATTTCTGTGTTCAGTAGGAGTAATAAAAAGGTGGCGTTTCCTGTAAAGTTGGCAAAAAGCAGGAAAAAATAATCCCCCGGCTGATTTAACGTGTGCTGCCGAGCCACAGATTCAATGTCCCTAAAGTTTGATTGATAATGTAACCTACCAAAATCTCATAGTACGGCATCTTAAAGTGCATCTAATCTTACTGGAACCAGATACAATGGATTTAGAATATGGCTGAAAAGTTCAGGTGTTACTCAGGAGAGGGAATGAAGCATCAACTAGTGCCATGACTTTGGGCTCTACTCAAGAGGAGAGGTTTGTTAGAGACTCAAGTTGTTCCATGCCTGATTACGTGAAAAATAAATTTTGTAATAGGCACATAACTAGCTTGCCTTGGGTTTTTTCCATATCCCCATGCTTAAGCATTATCTGAGAACCTCGTCATCGTCTATATATTTAGTATTTCAATGAAGTGGGAAAGCACTGTTATCTCCAGATGAGGTAGGAGGAAAAGGTTCTCAAATGATGAATTTACAGATGGGGAGGAAAGGCACAGAGAGACTAAGTAATGTACTGAAATCTGGGACAGGGGAAAGAAGTGAATCCAGGTGTTCTTGCTCTCTCACCCGTCCTTCCTCTTGTAACTGTCATTCAGCTGGGAGGTGAGATCCATCCTGCTGCAGAGACAGCACCAAGTGCCTGCAACCCTTGAGCTCTTTGGGAATTCAGAATTCGATGGCCTTGGCACTGCTTTCTTCTTCTGGATCAAACTCACCTTCAGCAAAAATATGACACGCAGCCAGCAAAGAAAGATTTTTGCAGATACCTTGTCAGATGAAGGCTGGTGTTTAAAAAGGCATGAGACCCTCCTCTGAGATGCAGTCAGATGAAGCATCTGAGCTGAACCTGGGTGGGTCATCTGGTCTCTAAAGCCCTTCACCTGGTTGTCAGGTCTTTAAAAAAATGGCAGGATGCTAGGGGCTGGGTACAATTACAGGGAGAGGAGTATTGAAAGCTTGACTAGGAGAGCACATGGTTTGTCAGGTGTTACACTAGAGAGTCTGCAAAGGAAGCAAAGGGGATGTGGTTGATGAGGTGAGTTTGGTTTATGTATTTTGTTCTAGGAAGAAATAAAGCTGGGATCCTGAAGAGAAAGGGGCTGGAACCCTGCAGCTAGAGGATGTTGCTGAGGGTGCCTGTGCTGGCTGTGGGGCTGCACCTGCCTGGAGGGAGCTCCCACTGAAGGAAAAGCTGGATGTGCCTGTGGGAAGAATTGGCCAGGCTGCACTGGGATGTTTAACATGAGGCTCTTATGTTTTACTGTGATACATAAGCTATTTAACATGTTATACGTTAGGATGTGATGCTGATAAAATGATAAAATGTGTTTGCTTGTGCTTTTATAAGCAAGGAAAAGACTGTGTTGAATTTTACCCAATGAACCATTATTCCAAGCTTGGTGTCACTACCTTCCACTGATGAGATGACAATCTGCATGTACCACTTCACTTTTAATTAAAAAATTGCTCATTAGGAAGCTAAAGCTTGTCTAGTGAGAGGAGTCTAATGCAGCGTCTTGAGCTCTGTTTGCATCCATTCCTTGGCATGCCACGTACCGAGGGCTTTTATATGGCGTGAAGAACCAGTGCTGTGTAGAACAGTGGGGTTCTGGTTTGCTGGGATAGCCTAGGCCTTGGCAAAGACATAATTGTTCATCCATACCTTAAATATAGGAATCTGTGCAATGGGAGGATGAAAACTAAGCCCCACCAGAGGACTGCCTCATAAGCGCCCTGCAGTGTGTTAAAAGTGTTCAGCCTTGAGACCTTGCTCTTTCATTTCTTAGACTGAGTGGCTACTCCATGTGTGTCTCTCATCTCTAGGCAGTGAAGACAAACGGTTTTGTGCACTGCACGTCTGGATTTGTCTGCTGAGGAACAGGAAGAGTTGTGAGCTTGGACTGGTGGGCTTTTCATCCTCACTTAATTCCCAGCTGGGAAGCCCGTGCACCCCAATACACAAACCTGTGCTTCTTCCCTCCAGCGATGAGGAACACAGAAATGTACCCTGGGACTCTTGTTTGTCCTTCTTTAAGACATTTCCTATCTGCTTGCTTGTTTGTTTTCTACAGAAACTGATTCTGTGGAGTAGCTGAGTGCCTGAGTCACTTTAAGGTCTTATTGGAAACATCAGCTCACAGTCAACCTGCTGCTGCCCTTCCTTTGACACAGTGCTGGTGCTGTTTCATTTACTTTGGGGCTACCCATACATGCTTCTTTAGTTGATGGGGTGTTCACCATCAACTTTGATAAGAGAGGCACCACTGCTCATTCTTGTCCATCACATATGTACATGTATTGTGCAGCTCTCTCAGCTACAAGCTTCAAGAGAAGTGATGAAAAGTAACTTCGAAATGAAGGATGATTTTAAAACAAATCAAGAAAGGGAATTATATTTAATTTTGGTTTCATTTTCTACTAGTTGCTACTGATTACTTCTAGAGTCCTTCTTACTATGCACAACAGTAAATGTTTACCTGACACTGCTGTGCCACACACTGTGCTATAACCTGTGCGATGCACTATCAAGTGTCTGGGATTTAACCACAGTAAACTCTATAGACATGAGACATTTTATTCCCTACATGTTGTAGAAGCTCTTGTGTTTCTTTTAGAACCATAATGGAAAGAACAGATTCACAGCTTTGGAATTCATTCTTTCTTGGTCTGAAACTGCCTGAATTTCATGACATTCAGACATGTAGAAAGTTCACCTTTTCTCCCCCAGGCATTTGAGAATGACGAATAACTGTGGTGGTGGTGGGGAAATCACTTTTTACTGTTATTATTATTACCTGTCTTACCAGTAATGGTTTATATTAAATTCTCCTGCTTTTCTTAAGTTATTACTTGAGATTAAGGCTGTGAGAGGGGAAAAATGTCTGAAAATATGGTTTAGATAGAACCAAAAGCATTTAAATGAAAACCAAGTATTGCCAATGCTGGTCAAAGAGAACTTTTTCCTGAGCTAGTAACAAATCAGTTTTCTTCCATGAGGGGCATGTGAAATGAAAGTAAAGCAAAGCAAACAAAAGGGCTTGGCTTGAGCACCTTTCCCAAGAATGATGCAGCAGTAACGTTGAAACAGTCCAGATCACCAAGCACACATCCAGGCATAGGTGAGTTCAACCTGCAGCCTCAGGTACAAGGAAAATGAACTTATATGGATGGTAGGGTGGTTGGGAGTCTTTACAATCTTCTGTTTGTGTTAATTTTTTCCCCTCAAAAATGATTTGAAAAGATTGTGACTAATTATAGACTGATGGGTATTCTCTAGTAAATACACTATTTATAGGAAAATCTTTCACAATTTTAGGGTGGTTCATTTTTAGATAGCAAGAGGACTGCATCCATATGCTTAGATGTTGCCACTAGGTTTTATATAAACCAAACAAAAATGTACAGCTGTGTTGAGAAGTTATCATTAACACTGCAGTAATGGTTAAGAAGCCTCAGTTATAGATTGAAACCCATTGTAAATCTGGACCAAAGACTCAGTTCCTGCCCTGAGTCACTTCTGGTCCAAGACAAGAAGTAGTAGCAGCAGATATAGTACCACAATAGTGGTAGTTGTACCAGACAGAGAGGGAAGCACAAGGAAATAATTAGGTAAGAGTAGCCAGAGTTAAAAAAAAAAAAGTCATTATATTTACTATCAAGTGTTTTTCTGTGGCTGTTCCAGGAAAGAAACATTTCTGGAGGCATTTCAGAGAGAACAATGAGGTGGGTTTACTGGTATTTATGGAAGCTTCTTCCAGGCATGAAGACTGGCATGGGAGAAAGGGCAAAAGTGCTCATGAGTGAACATAACAAATGGGTGATGATGGCAGCATCGCCGGCTGATCAGTGGAGAGAGTTGACATGTTGATAGTGTAGAAAAAATGTTAGGTGGAGTGTGGAGGGGTCATGAAGGGCCTTTAGAGTGGAGATGAATAGCGTATGCTTGATGCACTGCCAAGTTCACACATGATTCACTGGTTTGGTTTTTTTTTAAAGTCTGCATTTACACATTATTTTTATTTGATTAATGCCATTGAGTGCTTTTGACTTATTTTCTCATGATAACAGACATTCCGTTCATTTTACAAGGAATTGATTCAAAATAATTGATGGATTCCATGAGCTCAATGAACTTGGTGTCATGACATGTTGGTACATTTCTATACTATCAGTTACAATGGCCCAGGGCACAGAAGAGGTAATTTAAATTACTTGATAGAAATTGCTTAATTGTTTCTAGGTAAAGAGCATCAGGCAGGTTGTGGTAGGCTTGAGATAGGTCGTATTAATGGTCTGGAGAAAGACTTTTAGAATCTATAGTTAAAGATTGAATGCTACCCAAAGGTAACATCTGGTAGTTGAGTCTGTTGGGATGTGTCTACCCTTTTAACTTGTGATATTACATGAAGATTTCTTTTTATGCCTTTCCAAGAATTGAAGTTTGGTGTGGAGAAACGGATCCCAAGAGGCATTTTCAGTGATGAATGCACTGAAGAAAACACTGGGTATGCTTTTTCAGTCACATGTTAGTTGTTCACCTCCCTTCTCTGAGGGAGCATGGGCAGCCATCCACAGGGTAATGGAATGATCTGTAGTTGTCATATTACATATGCACAATTCTACAGGAAAGCTACCTGTCCACCCTTGTTTGGAAGCCATGGTTGTCTGTGGGCTCTCTGTGCCTGCAGCACCTCAAGTAATGAATCTTTGATAGGAGCATCTCATTGATACGTGAAAACAAATACTAAAGCACCCAGGAAGCAAGCAATATTCATAGAGTAACATCTTTACCAATGGCTAACTTCCCTAAAAAAAATAAATCAGAGCTTTGGCTTCCTAAGGCAGTCTGTGACCCATCTTATTGATGCTCCAGTTGCTGATAAAGTCAAAGAAAATGTTAAATATCTTCATCTGTGTAGGATGAAGTCTGGAATCCTGAATGAAAACTTGTGCAAATCTTGGTGAGAAAATGCTTGCCAGTGTTTCCATTGCTCTTGCTTTGTTCAGAGCACAGCAATCAGCTGGAGTTTATCCATGAGCCCTGTTTATTAGAAGAATGGGAAAAAGATGTCTATGTGGTGTAGTTTGATAGTAGGGCACTGAAGTGCTGTTTTCTTACACATAAATTACACAAAAAAATCTTTGTGCCATTCATTCTTATCCAAACTTTATCCCAGACAGCTAAATTCAGCTTTCCTTCACGTGCCATGACACATGCCTTGTAGCAGTGAAAATCAGGAACACTTTGTATTCTGAAAATCCATGAGGAAGAAATTGTAAGATCATGACATCTGGAAACCAAAATGAAAAAAATATAGGCTGGGAAGAATCCTCTCTATTTCAGGAATATGTGTGAATGTGAATGTGAAGAATCAAACCAAGTGTTTCCACAACATCCCTAAAACCAGTGGTTTTGTCTTCAGCTGCTGTAAGTTATTGGAATGACATTGACTTACATAGATCTCAGCTACAGGTGAATTTATGCCCTTTTCTTGAATGCTAAATATAGATTTAAGCACTAGAGTGAAGTCATCCACCTTAATTCTGGCATGTACCTTCATCTCTCTGGACTTCCTTACCACCCCAAAAGCAGAGAAGCTTCTTCCATAAGTGTTTTTGAAATATTACAAGACTAAGAATCTTTTCTTTTTGATATTTGCTTTTAGAGGGGCTTATATATAATCCCTTTTAAATTACTGTGCCTATGGAAGTTTGCGTGATAAGGCACCTTATAAATTGGACTGTATTATAATGTGTTGAAAGTCAAAATATGAAGCTATATTGGCTAGACAATATCTTGTAATTAGAGTTTGGTTTCACCATCTAAGTGGAAGTGTTGACTGCTCCTCAGCCTGACAGTGCTGATCTCTGCTTAACGTACATCCCCAAGTAAATCCCTGTGTCTTAAAACCCCACAGATTTATAGGTAAGGTGTCTAATATGCAGTATTTGATTTTTTTCTCTCTCTGTATTTTTAGGCAAATGAAGGCTGAATGTTAAATTAAACACAGGATTTTCAGAAACAGCAGCCTAAAGTTATTTTTGTTCAAACATTTGTGTAGGGCCCTCTAGAGAAGTGCTGGAGACCATATGATGCCTTTAGATACTATCAAGAGCTACTGACTGCTCAACACTAGGAACCACTTGACTTTGTTGCCAAAATATACAGAAAGCTGACCAACACTGGCAACCAAATGGCTTATCTGCATCAAAGTGAGTGTTTCTGGTTCAAGTTCTGTCCATGTGCATGACATTTTGACACCTTTCTTTCTGTAAGATCTCAGGGTAATTATATATTTCACATATAATGGGCCAGGACCATATTTAGTCTCTGACCAGTCGCAGTTGAGTCTTTATAAGACACAGCTAGAGATCAGCAGCAGCATAAAGGAAGGAAGAATACTTCATAAAGAATGAAAAATAGTAGAGGATTTTGAAGGCCACAGATGTCCATTCTCATGCAAAGTGGAACCAGTTTTGAAATTGGGTTAACTTAATAGGCTGTGAATTATACAAGCTCTTTAAGTTAATCTGATTTCATAGCCACCTTAGCGTATCCACACTTAACTGTCTGAGGACCAGAGCATAAGTCCTTTGAAGTGTCAGAGGTGGATATTGCTGCAAATTTCCATGCCATTGGAGGATGTTGCTGGTGGGATCTGCTACTGAAAGGTATTTGAACCTCAAACTATGACATGAATAGGTTGGTGCAGAAAACGTCATTGCCAGCACTCGTTTGCTTGGAGTGATGACAAATGATTATGCTGTTTCTTTCCATTGTTTGCACAGTTCTCTGATGTTATTCCATCCTCTCTGCTATATCACAAAGATCATTCAATTTCTGATTGAAGTCCCTGGCATCTTACTTCCAATGCCCTGCGGCATTAACACATTGCATGATTCTGTTTCAACATCCTTTGCTTCTTGGCAGAGATTTCCTTCTATATTCCAAGCCTAGACAGTGCATGAAAGGATTTCTGAGCTTTTATACAACAATCTTGGCTGCTTTTTTTTCCCTTTTCTTTTTTTTTTTTTTTTCCGAGGTAGTGACTAACTGGTCTAGCTCCCCATTAGGTGTAATGAAGACATGAATTACACAGAGAGGTTACCTGAAGGTAAATGTAGGATTCAACACAAATGTTGCCAGAAATGCAGCTTTCTGGCAACAGATTTTTTTTATAAACAGAAAATGTAAAACCTCGGGTTTGTTTTATCCCAATTCAACTGAAAAAAATACGTATGTGTGTGCATATACTTATATGTGTATATATATATGCATATATACAAACACCCATGCACTTCCGTGCTTGAACTTTTTACCAAAGCCAACATTCGTTCTTAAAACAAATATTTTTTTGTGAGATGGAATTTTCTTTGGGAAAACTGATTCTGAAAACCTTTTCTTACCTGTTCCAAGCTGAACAACAACAGACTGATTCTCTGCTTGAAACTGCTTGGAAGGCGTTTTATACCAGTCCAGCCAAAAAGACTGTGTTACAAAGAGCAAGTATGTCTGATTCCTCTCTCAGGAAAGAACAATAAATTCACAAGTGCTCAAAAATCTCCCAAATAACCCCTTCTGTCTTTCCCAGCCTAATGCAGAGCACATTAGATAATGAAAGTAAACAGAGAATACACACACCAATATTTCCTGTAGCACATAACTGCATCCTCACCTAAATGCTAATCACAAGCTGATACTTGCCTGCATAAATCTAATCAGTTTCCTTCAGAATTGCATGAGGGATGATTCCTTTCATCTGCATGGGAAAACATCCAAATCAAGTATCACATTTGTGTCCTCTAATAGTGCTGTTTTTTCTAAAATATACAGTAACAGGCTCTCTACTTCTCACAAGTGTCCTCATAGCAATACGCTCGCACTCATTTTAATTTCCTCAGCATCCAGCTCTGAAGGCAGAAGGGTTTTTAAGTGTGTAGAACATATATCCTGCCAGGTACTGAGCAATTTAACTCAAAGAAGGTGTTTTGTCACTATATATAGTTGGACGGTGTGTGGATATTAGGTGTGATGAAATACAGGAGCAGGACTCTTGGCTGATGTAAACTAGCTTAGCTCCTACCAAAAGGAATAACTCTGGTTTGCTGAGTATAAACACCGTAACACAGTTGTGTTGATTGCCCAGGGATTGCATTTAAATCAGGAAAGGTAGAGAAAACCTGGGGTTTAAGTCTGATCAGTTGTTTTGTTAAAGTTCTGCCCTGCCCACCCTGCAGCTCTCATGGGTGAGGGGAAGGAGATAGCCTGCCCTCCGCTCAACACAGGCACGGCTCTGCTTAGCTATGTGCTCCTCTCCAGTTTCAGGTCCCTATTTTCCATGATATTATATGTGGTAGAGGGTATGGTGAAGTACTTCTGTCATGTTGTTCCCCAGCAGAAGCTGTCTTCAGCTTGGTGAGTGCAAGCACCAGGTGGAAAAGGTGTGATCTCACAAGCTATAGGTTGTATAACTGATGCAGGTCCTGGCATGAGCGTGCACCCAGCTGGAGGCACGTGGGGATTTTGAGGTTGAACAGGAAAATATCCATAGATGTTAGGAAGAGCAACTTGGTTTCTGAACTCCTTTGGTCTCAAATGAGTTCAGTTTCAATAAATTGGACATCAGAGCCTCCACTCTGCCCAAACCAGCAGCCGTCTGTGTCCATTTCCCATGCCTGGCTTTCAGTCTGGGCATCACTTCCCCAAAACAGGAGAGGAGCACAGCCTCAGAGGGGGACTCACCAGGGAAAAATGCTGGTTTGCTTGATATCATGGCAGTGGACGTCATTGGACTACAGAAAACAATGAAGGATAATTTGTTGATGGTTTTATTTTATGTCAAATGTTTTTTAACATTATCTCATCTCCTTCAGATGTGTAACAATAAAACTAACATTTTTACGTTAAGCTCAGGATGAAATTTAGTAGAGAATTAAATGTAAAATAGAATGAGAAGTGTTCTGTGTATCTTTTGTTTCACAGTTTTAAAAGTCACAAGGATTGGCTGCTGCACATTTTTTTCTTGTCAAACTCCCAAAAAAGCAATTATGTAAGTCCCCATTACAAGTGAGTCACCAGCATTGTTTTCTTTTATAAAATGAGAATGCTTTAGCACTGAATTCCCTCCGAGAGTGAAAAAGAACATATATAAAACTCGGCCTGCTTCTGCTTTACCCCTTCATGACTCAAAAGTATGTAGATTATAGCTACTAAACACCGTTTTTTGTTATTGAACAAAAGTAGGGTTAAGGTTTATTCACATGCAACTAAAGAGGTGCTGTTGAGCAAGCCTTAATAAACCACTGAAGGCAAGATAAACTTCACAGAGAAACTTCTTTACTTAATATTTACCAGATAATGTTATTTCCAATATCTTTAAAACTAAAGTTCCTTAAATCTAAACTCCAACTTTCTGCTCTAAGAGAACTTGGAAGAGGTCATGTTTTGAGCATATGTGTAAAACAGCATTCCATAATTGATTTATTAACATATGAGGTCATATTTATGATTCTCTTTTTGAAATATATGAAAGCAAGCTATAACTGTATAATCCTGTATGATCTATTCAACAAAAATCTGCTTCAAAAGTCCAAGAAAAGAGTGAAATAGGTGGGGGGAAAAAAGCAAGAAAGCCAGTAGAGTGTATTTTGTGCTGGCTAGAGGTTATTCTCCAAAGGACAAATTAATGCAATTTTTATTTGGTAGGGATCATATTGGCTGTTTTATTTGCATTCTTTCACATCTCAGGAGAGGTGTTGCTAAATAAGTCCAAATGGGATAAAAAGAATATTTTTTATTTAAATGCAAACACTGCAGTTTTCAGCCTACAATGTCATAGCGTGGTAGGGGCTCAGAAACTCTACCTTAAGAAGAGCCTTGATGCCCAGGACTTTTATGCTGCCTTTTATTTTTTTCTTTCTTTTTTTCATCTGTGAAGTCTTTTTCTGCATATAATTTCTGAAATGTGAAGCACATGCTTGGTTGTTCTGTAGCACAGGTCCCTCTTCAGCAGCCCCTACTCACTCTCTATCAAAGTCAAACCTCCCTTTGAAGTGCTGGGTTTGGCCTGAGCCCTGCGTGTTGCAGAGGCGATGCCTTCTCCACGGCATGTTCTTCAGGGCAGGGACTGCTGTGGGGCCTGGCCAGGCTGGGCATTCACCCCTGGGCTGCTCTTGTCCTACAAGTGTTTAATCACCGTTTAAAGACACAATTTGATCCCACAGGTGCTCCCGCTGACTCCTCTGTGTCTGGCTACAATTTAGTTGCCATTTCTAGGTTCAGGTCCGAGAGGCTCACTCGGGTCCTCCCAAGCTGTGACCTCTAAGATCACCCAAACTCCCACCAGTCATTTGCAATGTGCTTTCCCAAGGCTCTGCAGGGGCTGTGCATGGTCTGGCCTCCTGCTTTATTCTGGGATGATGTTACAGGAGAACAATGCATTTAGCATGTGGTTATTTTAAACAATGAGTTTAGCACATGACTCTTAACTATGAGATTCCTTGAAGTTGTTCAAACATTTAGACATGATATTGATTGTATTAGAGGTCATGGAAATGTCCTGGTAGACACCATCTCCTAATCTGAAAAGATCCTACCCTAATCCAAAAATTAGTCTGTGTATACCCCACCCACACTTTGGAAAGGGCATATGGAGTAAAGCCCCTTGATCACAGCTCATCCTATCTCCTTGTCACATGCTCCAGTACCAACTTCTAATCTTGTTCACCTGCTCAGCATCTTGAGTACCTCATACTCAGGGACCATTTTCCTTCAGAGGCAGCTCAGCAGTTCAGGGTTACAGGCTGGATGGTCTCCCAGTGGTAGTCCTCCAAGGGAGTGACAAGTGTCTCCCCTGGGCAGAGCTGCTGTCTGGAATGCTATTTAATAGGCTTATCTTGGGCAAGCTGAGACATGAGTCAAACATATAATATGAACCAGAGTTCGTAATTTCATACCAACAACCCTCTCAGTTACAATCTACTCTCAGAGGCTGCTGATGTGTTGAGCTCGATAAACAAAAGAGAGGGAAGGACAACATTACAGGAAGGGTGAAAAACTGATTTTCTCCAAAAATGTTGCAAGAAAAAAATTGAAATGTGATTGAAGGTGTTCCACCAGCTGTGCAGTTGGTTAAGAATAAACTGTGAAAGTTTCATGGTTTATTTAATTTTTTAAATAGTTTTTTAAAAATTAGCTCTGGTTTATTTACAGCAAAAGTAAAGACTGTCCCTCAGAAAGCTCATTTCAAGCACGGAAAAGTTTCTATCCAAGAGCTAAATTTTTGAGAGCTTTTTTGATCTTGGAATCTGCCATTGTGGAAGTAATTAATAAAAATTATAATCGAGCGTCTTTACAGAGATATTCAGTGGCTTAATTTCAAGACCTAGCTGTTTCCAAGAGACGCTCTTTTATACTTAATTATCTTACCATTCTGGAAAATACTCTGTTGGTGTTCTAAGTACAGTTTGTGTGTTGGCTCCTCTGGAGAATATTGTGATATTTTAAGATGTTTGTGCGTGCTTCAGTTCATGCCTTCCTGCCCTCCTACATACTTTCCTACTTTCTTCTGTCTTCTGAGGCGCTGTGCTTCACTCTTCAAATCAACCACAGCTTTAGACAGAGGAAAGGAAAACATGTATAAATATAGATGCCACATTGTGCAGTATAAAAGAGGTTCCTAAGACCCAAGTGGCTGGGACCTGATATCCCAGCAAAGGCTGAGCCCCCAGGAGCCCATAAACCAGACTGGGGATATTGCAGCCCCAAAGCCCACCCTGGCATCAGCACCCATCTGAAAAGGTGCCCCTGGGCTGGGTTTGGCACAGGCAGAGAGTGTTGGGGTCCAGGTGAGGACTGGGGTGGCTTCAAAACCCAGCTCTGTATGCTTGTGGCAAGTGACGAAGATAAATCTTATCCAGAGCTTCTACAGTTGTTCCTGAGATCATACAGTAATCATGGATATCCTCTTTGAAGAAAAAATGCTTGTTTTTTAAAGCCATTTGTTGGCCTGTGGCGAAAAATTGCTATGGGAAAAAGATCCTGACAGACACATGAAAAACATTTCAAGTTGTGTTATACTGTAATTATCCTCCCAGAGTTAGGCATTCATATAATTTTGGTA
The DNA here is from genome assembly GCA_013401335.1 of Brachypteracias leptosomus. NCBI lineage: Eukaryota > Metazoa > Chordata > Aves > Coraciiformes > Brachypteraciidae > Brachypteracias > Brachypteracias leptosomus. Next base: position 221,851 of record VYZX01019112.1, on the reverse strand, counting down.
TGACAGCATGCTAGAAATTTTTTCTTTCCCTGTGATTTTTGTAGGGCTCTTATTTTAAAAAGAACCAGGGTATATTTATCCCCTGTCCTCAACCTGTTAGTTTTAATCACTGATGAAATAAGTCATTGATGCATTAGGATGGAAATAAGCTTTTTCGTGGGACCTCATGCTCCTGAGAATCCTTTAAGTGCCCAGAAATCCTATGGGAATTTCACTGCATGTGTACAATATGAAGTGTCCTTCAAACACATGGTCCTTGCTGGTTGATGGGCTAACCTGTCCCTGGGGCAGAACATAGGGCAGATGCTGCTGCACGTGTGGGAGTGGGCTAGGGGCTGGAAACCACAGTAGACAGAGTTGTGCTGAGCTTTCTGGGTGATGCACAATAAGATGGATTCTTTTAAAGAGAGAAGATGTAAAAAACAGGAGACATAAAATCAGTATTTTCTATAGGGAAGGCTGATTTGGTCATCCTCTCACCCACTTGTGTAATATTAAAAATATATATTCAATGATACTTAAATCGAGATGTTAATCAGATGAGGAAGGACCTAGACTTAAAGTGTTCCATAATCATTCAAAACTTCTTAAAAAGGAGGGAGGGGAAATGTAATCTTGTCATATCTGAGGTATTTTTGCAAACATGTTAGGGAAGATTCCTGAGCTGAAGAAGGGCAGATACTGACTGATCTCCATCCACAAGGGTGCAGTGCCTTATGCATTCACCCCAGATAGTGTCTCCCACCTAAGGTCCCTGTTTCATAAAGAAATTTTTTTTCTCCTGTTGTTTATTCTTTAATTCTTTCATAAGGTTTCTTTTCATTCTGAACTGAAAAATAAGTCTGTTTCTGAAAATTCAAATTTCTGGATGAAACTAAACTGCTGCTTTCTAGTCCTTCCTATTTATTATGCAGGTTTCTGCTCATGTTCCTTTATGATGTTTGTTACTAGCTACTGTTGAGCAAAGTGCTGGAGAATATGATTCCACATCTAATTTAGTGTAGCAGTTCTTACATGTTTTATTCTGTTAAAGAAATTTTTAGCCAATTATCAAACACAAAATAGACTCCTTCCCCCCCCCAATCTAATTATATGAAAGATTATTTTAATTAGGACTAAAATAATTGAGAGTTTGCATATTACATGTTTAGTGTCAAGGACAGACCATATCATTTTCTATTTTGCCAGGCTATACCATGATAAACAGTTCAGAACAGTCCCAATAGTCTTGAATCTCCAGAAACATCAGTCATACAAATCTCCTATAATGCCACTATAACAATGGTAAAAAAGCCATCATGGTTTCACAGGAATACTGGGAGGGTTACAGCTCTTATGATGTGGGGTGTGAATATCCCAAACATGAAAAATATTTCATCTGCCTTTCTTGTGGCTGTGGTTTGCCAAAGATTAGGATTGGGATTACACAGTTTCTGTGATAGAACCCAAGCAAAATACTGCTTTGTGGTACATGGCCCCTTTCACCCCAGGGGTGCAGTGTGCTGTAAGGGGCTCAACCACCCCTTGCCATTTGCAGGAGTATTTTCCTAGTCACTGGCACTGCAGGTGATGTCAAATTGGAAAGAAGAAGACCAGATCCAGTTCTGTCCTCCTGGGCTGCCTGGAATTTCAGGCAATTCTCTGGAAATAGTTCAGATATTTGTTTGTCTGTCTGTTCATTCTCCTTATCTCATGAAGTTACAGAATGCTAATGAGATGCCTTTCTATTTATAGAAAATAAAACATATGGGAAAAGGATTATGTCTGTCACACGCTGCCAAGCTGATTTCATAGAGCGACAGCTCTACAGGGAAAGTTTCACTTCCAGTACTCCCGGGAAGTCAAACCAAGACTGTGAGCCAGAAAGCCAGGGTTCCAGTCCCTCCATCTGCAAGGCACTTAACCCCCAGTTCTTCCCCTTCATCTATGACTTAATTGGTTTAACCCCACTTCCCTGTCTCACTTTGAGTGCTGCGGGGTTAATTAATGTGCAGAAAGTCTTTAAGGTTCTTGAATGTAAGTTTTGTTCCTTGTGTTTTCACAGTAGCTCTAAAAAGAGACGTTCATACTAACGTCAGGCCTTAGGGTTTTCTAAGTGGAAGGTCACCTCTGCTATAATATCTTCTGCTGAGATACGGCTACAGTGGGTAGCATTGGGTATAAATAGATCAATTTTGAGCAACCATTCAGAGCTTCTACATGCTTTCCTTTGGTTGTATGTTATCCAGGTGCCCCTCAGTGACATCACACCCCAAAGAGCTGGAACTGGTGCAGTGGGGCAGGCAGGCACACAGTGTGCACAGCCATGTAGAAGCCATGGGGAAATAGAGGAGTAAGAGTGGTGATAATATCCTCAGTTGTCTATCCATGCTTGATAGATCCCACTGAAGCAGGTATTCATGCAAGTTTTGAGGATCACAAACAGGGAACTTGGACTGAATGGCACTCTCAGCCAAAGCAGAGACATTTCAATGTTTGGATCTTTCTCCTGCCCTTCTTCTCCTTCACCTCCCTTCTTCCACTATCTTCTAGAAGTCAATGAATTAGAAAAGGAACTGCAGCTGAAGTTGCATGGAAGAGCTCTGTGCACTTGGAAAGTATGTGCATATAGAACCATAGAATATATTGGGTTGGAAGAGACCTCCAAATGTCATCCAGTCCAACCCCCCTAGGGACATCTCTAACTAGGTCAGGTTGCTCAGAACCACCATCAAGCCTGACCTTGAATGTCTCCAAGGATGGGGCCTCCACCACCACTCTGGGCAACCTCTTCCAGTGATCCATCACCCTCAGTCAAAAACTTCTTCCTAATGTCCAATCTAGATCTACCCTTTTCTAGCTTAAAACTATTACTTGTCCTGTCACTGCAACCCCCTGTGAGATTCTTATTTGTGTCTCAAGTTTGAAATTTACAGCACTAAAGGGTTTGAGCTCAGCGTAGAATGAGATAAGTAGCATTTTCGGAAAGCAATTCACTGCAAGGCAGAGGGAAAGAAGAGCTTTCCTATCACACGGAATTGTCGCTGCATTTGAACTTTTACTTTTGCTTGTGTCTTGCAGCCAAATCCTGGTCTCTTGAGCAAAACTGGAAGAAACATATTTTGCACAGGGGATCTCTGAAGGGACTAGATTTCCCTCTGCAGACTCCGGCACGGTTCTGACTACAGTTTTCAAGGAGCGGCAATGATGTTTCTCCTGAGCTCTGTGCAGAGAGAGGGTCTTGTCCAACGGATCTGCCATGCACCCACCTGCCTTTCCTTGCAGCATATTTGTTTTCAAAGCAGGCAGTGGTGCCTGTGCCTTGTGCTGAGTGCTCCTTCCCACTGCCTGCAGAGATTTCCTTGCCATACAGACAGCCTGCTCTCGAGTCCCCCTCCTTCCTTTGCCCAATCATTAACATAAATCATAACCTAGCAGATGAAAAGAAATTTCCAGTCTTTGTGATCTCCTGCCAGAGTTCTCCCAGTTTTTCTCAGTTTGGGAAAACAAATGTGCATTGCAGCATGTCCTGAGGGTTGACAAAATAGGGCTGTTTCAGACCAAAGTGATGAATTCTGAGCATGAGGTCCTGTTGTGGCCCTCAGGTGGAGCTGTGGGGCCTCCAAGAAGAGCCCTGGGGTAGGACACGCTCTCTGCTCACCCACCACACTGCTGGGCTGACACAGACGTGGGAGGGAAGGACACAGTGGAGCCTTCTTCACCACTCCATGGACCCCCAGAGCTGTCCACATCATCACAGCCCAGGACCAGTGCCTGCTGGGAGGGTAGAGCTTGTCCCCATCCTCTGGCACATCCCTGGGGACAGGGTGAGGACCAAGAGTGGGGCAGGGGCAGTTGTCCTTGCTGTCACCAAGCAGCAGAGCTACCTCCATGGTGAGAGGCTCCTGCTCTGCCGGGTGAGACTGTTGCTTTGTACAAGTTGAATGGGATCTTTAGGCTCTTATTTTTTTCAAATGAGTTGTTTTCCAGATCATCAGCAATCCTGAGGCACGGTCTGTAGGGAGCCAGGCTGGGCTGTTGATGTTTTTTAGTTGTGATCTAAACAAGACACGATTCCAAGTGCAGTAATTTCGTGGAGGGGAGGGTGGCTTTCTAAGAGGGCTTCAGACAAAGAACATATTTCCAGTAATCCCTTGAGAAGTGAAGTCACTTCTAAAATGCTGTCAGAAGTTAATAAAAAGTTCAGCTACACTGACAAAAATGAGCAGCTTAAACCAGACTTGCGATATGAACCAGTAAAGCTTCACCCTTCCTCAGCATGCCCTCTGCCTGGCTTGCGCTGGAGAATGGGCCAGAATCCATTTGCCACAGTCTCTGCTGCTGCAGGGCAGGGCACTGACACTGTTTGTGAGTTTACATCCTGGAGGAAATTAGTATATGTAGGAATACTCCAAGATTACAGCTTCACAGACTTGAAGAAGTGAGCCTGGAAAATTTGACTTTGGTGCAATCAAATGATCACATCTCAAGGTCACTAAAGGCAGATAATAGCCAAATACCAAATAACTGGCCTCAGCCCTTCGTACTTCTAATAGGTTGATCCAAGTCCATATGGTCTTATTTTATTGTTCCTAGCTGCCTACTATATTGAATTTTGAGGTGGATTTTTGAAATGGATATGGCTTCCAAATTTATCCTACTCAGGATTTCAACTTTGCTGTTTGAAATTTTATCTTTATTTGAATTTTTTTAATGAGGAAAATACATGTCATGGGACACAATTTCATTTGTTTTGCTAGGCAGCCCCGTTTCGAGGACAGGAGGTACAGCAAGGAGTGACTTTGTGGGGTTCTGTGTTAGAGTTTCCCCCAGTTTATTAACTGAGTGGAGCCTGGCTTTGAGAAAATGATACCCACCTAAGGCATGCCTTGATTTGTACAGGTTTTATTCAATTCCTTGGCTCACTCCTGTGCTTTTTTTTTGGCATGGTGGCATAATCCACTAGCAAGATTTTCTCCTATCATGAGTATCCCCTTGACCTGAAGTTTTCATGGAGAAACTATGAAAATTTCAGGTCAAGGGGGATACTCATGCAGGGCCTGTTGAGACCATTTAGCTGATATTACTACATGATTTAAACTTTAAAAGCTGGAGGAAGATTAATGCTGTGCATTGTTCTCCCACTTACAATCTTTGTTGTCTCCTGTCCTTTTCAACCCAGAACTGGGAGTGTTGCAGGAGCAGCTGATTTCTGCCTCCGTGGGGAAGAGCCATGCATGTAATTGAGAGTGTTATACACGGGATCAGGTTTCTGGTACACTTCTTGTCATTATAACTTGATCTGCTATGATAGGGCTCGTAGCCTGATTGGCATCTCTGAAGACTTCTGTGCTATGAATAATCATTGTAAAACCACAAAGAGCAGTATTCCAGCATGTTTGCTGAAAAAATGTTCATTCAGAGCCTGTCAGTGCGTTTGTAGGAATTCCTTGGAAAAATAAACACCAAAGGCATGTGAACATAATAAAAAAAAAATAATGTAAGGATTGAGATGAATATTTGTAGGAAGCATGCTACGGCTTCTTTCAGTTTTACAAACAGGATTACGTGAGTAATCATCAAGTAGTATAAGGATGAATAATTTTTTGGAAAAAGCCCCCAGCGATTTAGGTATCAGCAGGTGTTCACTTGCTAGCAGGCACACATGTGTTTCTGGCCCACCTCTCTTGCGGTGTACAAAACACAAGGAAAATCCCACTTTAGGTCCAAATGTTCTATAATCCTGACAAATACGCATTTCACATGTAATTCCAGAGTGTGCTCACATGCAAGCTTAGATTCCTACAAGTTGAAACACTGACATTAAAATGTTGTCCCCTGTACATACATGTGTAGATAATTTTTTCACTATTTGAATATCCCCTTCCCAAGACGTCTCCAGGGCTGAGCTGCTCTGCCAACCTCAGTTCCTCAGTTTTGGCTGTGCAGTTGTGGACATCCAAGGGATGGATGTCATAGCTGGTGAGTCCTTCAGATTCTCTTGTATTCCTATGGAGTTTGGAGGCTTCAGCATCTCTCATGAAAGCCTGGGACAGTTCCTCCTGTGATTCCCGCTGAAGGCAGTGGGAATAAAGCTCTTCCAAATATTTCTGAGGATTTGGGGATATGTGAATAGAAATTATCAAAACAGTTCACATTTCTGTGAGCACTGATGAGGTTGTAATTACAGGAGTGCTGTGGCTGCTTGACTGTAATTCCTACCACTGCTCCTTCCCACTCACAACAGCTTCACTTCTAAAGAACCATTTTGACCACTGCTCTAAGCAATTAATATATAAATGAAAAACATAAGTCTGATTCAGGTAGGTAAACTTTCATATAACTATTATAAGCAATGGTAATAAATTTCTTCTGACCCTTTATTAGGTGCACAGTTAATATAATGGACAACCAAAAAGACATGGGGTCATGAAACTGCAAAACTCAAAGCTCTGTTAAGATGTAACTACATAGACTTATATATCTGTATCTCCTGAATATTAAGAACACACCATTTTAAAAATTATTTTTAAATTGGTTTTTTTAACCTGTTCTTTCAGAAGCCCTCAGATTAATTGAAAATATGTTCTTTGAAAATTAAGATGCAATGCTGAGTGCTCAATTTTTGTGTGTGTACATCTAAGACTTTGGTTCAATAGTACAGTTAGTCTTTGAGGCCCTTACTCAAGTCTGTAAAATAGCATTAAAAAAAAAAAGTGAAGTAAAAGTTAGTCCAGTTCTGGCATAGCTTTTAGCATATGCACCTGCTCTCTACACAAAAAAAAAATCTCAATTTTAATTAGTGATTTGGCATGGTCTGCTCTTCTTAACTAGCAGTGTCTTTTATTTCTTCATCTGACAGCCTCCTCACCCCCAGGGCATGATGGAAAATGACTCATTTTCATATAAGGTAGAGGAGTTTAGTGAATATATGACCTACAGATTTTCCTAATTTTTTTATAATATAATGTACTTTGATGCATTTCAAAGATAATCTATCTGATGCTCTGCATATTCCTACTTAATTACAGTATATCTTGAGATGATTTACTACAGTCAGATAATTCTGAAATAGTCTTGCTGTGGCGGGCATTCATAGCACAGGCAGCTGTACAATTAGCCACAGAGTTCATGGGGGAAATTACGTGTGTGGAAATGGGGAAGGTTGGCACAGGAAGGGTTACAAGTAAAAAAAGATATATGGCCTCATCTAATGTTCACTGATGAGGTCTTTCTGACAATTTCAGTGTATTTTGGCCAAACTCCAAATATTATTTAAGTATGGTCCCACTTCCAGCCTCTCTAAGTAAAGGGTGATGAGCAGAGGAATATTGAAAAAATATTCTGAGGAAGTTTCCAAACTTACTTGTTTCTTTTTCCAGTTTTATGCCATAATATTCTAGTAAACCAGATCTATTCTGGGGCCAGAAAAGTCTGGAATAGCATTTTGGCTCTTTATCTGACCATATGTGTTAATGTTCCAGTGACTCCTTCTACTTAGAGTTAGCCTGGAGTGAAGTGATCAGCACTTGAGAGCATTTCAAAGCCATCGTAACAGATCCAGACTTTTAAGGCCAGATGAGGACTGCGAGATCATCCACGATGACCTCCTCTATACCACTGGCTGCAGACAACTGGAAATAAATAGACACTTCTTCAGCCTGTCAATAAATGGCTGTGGTCAGAGTGGGCACACCAGCCCAAAGCAGGTGGAGGGTGCCCATGTGCATGATGAGCAACCACTGAGCCGCCAAACAATCCCATGGTCTCTGTGCTAAGCCATGCAGGTGTTTCCATTCACAAACATTTGAAGAAAATAACAAGATATTATGTCATTTTGGGGGTTAAAAACATTTCTGGAGTTTAGGATTCCCTTGACTTAGATAATGGTCATATTTACATATTTTTCTTCTGATTTATTTTTATTTTAGCTAGTGGAGTTGTGGAGACTGGATTACCATGACCTATTTATTTTTGGAATACTTTATTCTCTCTAGGAATCCACTTATTTTCACCTCTCCAATCAAGCCTTAGCCTGGCAAAAGAATCGTCTGTAAAACTTGCTGCACATCTGCAAATATCAAATGTCCACGAACAGGCAAAAGACTCACTCCACTTACTTTTTTTTTGTCAGATGGTTTCATTTAGAACCCAGAGGGTCAGGAGTCACAGCATGACCTCATCAAATTAGACTCAACTGAGAGAGGTGTTTAGCACAACAAAAAGGAAGTAATCTGAAGGACATTAAATGCAAATGAGACTGCCATGTGCAAACTTCAAAAACACCTGATCCAAATGAACAGTGTTGACGGGGGTCGAAGGGGTGAGAAAGAAGGTTTCATATTTTGGTTGGGTTTTTTTCCAGGACTATCAGCAATATTACATCCTGTAGAGCTGGCTGAAAAACTCGTAGGTATGTGAATATTTAAACTTAAAAATACCCACTTTTATTTTTGCCAGGTGAAAATAGTTGGGTGTTTACTGGCAGGAGTTTGGTTGGCTTGTAGATCAAACCTAGTAGCAACCCCTTCTCTTTTAGTGGATTTGTTACTGGGGTCATTATTGCATGAGTATCAGTTTTGGGGAAGGACCAGAAATTAATTTTGAACGACTAATTGAAGAATTACAAGAAAGCTTCAGTTGCTGATGGTTCTTTCATATAGAGAAGAAAAAGCTTGTTAGAAGGTTTGCACATTTTCCCTTCAGGACATTAATCCATGCCCCCATTGGCTGAGATGTCTTTCAGCCATGAAGGCAGTGGGGCAGTGAAGGTCTTGTTATAATGGAATCAGGCTATTTCCAGATAATGTGAGTCAGATTGACTTCAGGGATAGATCTGCTTTCCAGATGTTGGATGTAGTCAAGTGGAGCAGGGAGTCAGAGATGCCAGCTAAGAATAAGGCGAACCCTGGAGTAAATAAGCCAGAAGTGCTGTGTTTGCAATGAGTAGTGTTGAGATTTTCAACACTTTGTGAGGCAGGGAAAAAGCTGATAAACAAATATTTGTTGCTGACAGGCACAGGGATATCTAAGTATATTGAAAATGAGCCAAAATAAGATCAAAATGGGATCAAAATAGGACTGAAAGCAGTAATTTGTTAGAGCTCAGGATGTGAGTACATCCATAAGAGTGCAAAAGACTGGAAAGGGGTCAAAATGGCTGGTGAAGAAGAAAACAAACTGTACTTTTTCATAGAATTCTAGGACAAAATAGTACAATAAATACAAGAAGTAAAGTGTGATTCAGAGAATCTTAGGTACTGTAAGAACTAGCAACAATCCTGAATATCTAATCCAAAGCCTACAGAAGTTGGTGTAAGCTCTCTGCAGGTGTTAAGGCAGAAGGACTCTTTGTTTCTTCTGTTTGACTCTTTTCATCTTGGTTTGTCTTCATTCTGACAGCCATGAGATCAGAATTAGCTGCCTAACCAAGGAGCCAAGCTCTAGGCAGATCAGTGCTACGTGTATCACAAGACTGTAGGAGTTTGTATGGACAGTCTTTGAGAGAGAGAAGTATGGGGCGATGGGCGAGGTCTTTGTGAGCTGTTGCCAGTTAGGCCGAGTGATGACTGTCCATGTAGAAAGGAGAAGATTATTTATTTAGTGATAAGCAGATGGACAGATTGCATTATGCAGATCCATGTTTTCAGGAGTCTCTTCCCATCCTCAGTGCTCCCTTTTGTAGCTGGGGTGGTTGCAACTGCAGTCTTCTGCTCCTTTGAGGAACGTGCAGAGCAAGCCCCGCTAGAAGAGCAGGAGAGAGGAACTGCACTTGTTCCTCCCATGGCCTGTGGAAGGTGCTGCACTTATTCCCTTCAGCGTGGAGCAGTTTTTCAAGACACAAGTGAGCGTTCAGAGAGGGTGCAGCTCATGGGAACAAGACCAGCCCCATGATCAGGTGTCATTTTCTTAACCCGGCCAGTGGGTCTTATCTCCGGATCAGGCCAGCTGGCAGCAAGCTGAAGGCGATTGCTGGCGGTACAGGCAGCCAGGGGAGGTAGCAGGAGATCTGTACAGTGGAGCACTTACACTCAGGGTGTGGGGGCTCACATCTGGCTGCAAGATGCTTTGAACAGTTTGTTGGACAAAGGCGCTTGGTCAGAAGAGGTCAGGGCAGGTTCAGTTGTACTGCCAAGGGTGAAAACTATAGTGAAAGTCAATAAAAGGCTCTCATGGCTTCTAGTTTACCCAAATAAGGAGAGAGAAGAATTGTTAACAAAGGGTTTTCACTTACCTTTTCAAGGTCACAGGAAGGTTAGCTCAGCTTCAAATTGCTGCATAAGCTTGAAAGGAAGAATGACAAAATGTGGATTAGGAAAATACATGGTCTTGTTTTTAAAAGGTTGTTCTGCTGAAATGGTGGAGGATGGTGGTCACCAGGAGGGTGAAGTGCAGGCAGGGCGGGAGGAATGCTCAAAATTTTGTAGCCTGAGCATTCTTCTACGTATTTTGAAAAAGGCTGTAATGGCAAGAAAGATTTTGATGTTACAGCTGGATGAACTTCAGTTACAAGAAACGTGTATGTTTTTAATGGTGTTGGTGATTATCCATGGGCAAAAATGATCAGGAAAATTGGGGGCTCTCTAGCTTGGTTTTCTTCTGGGAGCTAAAACTTGATTGCAGAAGTTATTTGGCATAACATATGGCAGGTTGGTGAAATCCTATCATTAGGTTATTGAAGATAATCTGATAAAGCTACTTTTCAAGCTCCCCTTTATATGTAAAGAAAAGGATCATGGGCAATCATCTGGGCTTGGCAAACCATGATAGGTCACCTTAGTCCTGCTTTTAGGCAGAGAGCATAACCGACTGAGGCAGACTGTGAATGAATTATTTTCACTGCTGAAAAAACTAATTATACTGTTTACAAGTAGTGTTTTAAATGAACAAACACCCCCCCACCCCGTATATAAATTTTGATTTCTGTAACACAATTTTTCAATACTTCCAAAAGGGAAGGGTTTGACGCCCGATCCCATGATAAATTAATGGTAGCTGGGTGTCTAAAACCAACAAATCATCTTCAGACAGTTCAGTCATCAAGAAGCTAATGTCAATTTACAGTAAAAAATATCTTCCTTCATACAGAAATATAAATTGGTGTGCGTGTGGGAGGGGGGTATCAGGAAAAGATTGTGCAGTCAGTTTATAAATCAAGAACTGTGACTACCTCAAATGTTCTTCAAATATTGCAGCAAGGAAAAATATCAGGGAATCTCCATCATTTTTGCCTCTTCCACCTCTGGTTATACCAGTTGTTGATATAGCAATCCCACTGATTGTTAAAAATAATAATACAAACAGAGAACCCAAAGAAACTCACGAACAAATATTTTATGGTATTTACAAGGTGCATTTTTTATGAGTTGATTTTTCTCCTCTTTAGGCAATGCTTCATCTGTGTCTAGTAAAGTCCTAGATGAGAAACAGTTTACTAGATACAGAATATAAATATTGGGTGGTCATAATAGGAAAGTCTGAAAATGGTTTTAAATGAAACCAAAGAAGCTTTCATATAAACAGCTAGAATAAAAATATGAAAATTTGGATTCTCTTCATAAAATGTATTTCATATGTGTGTAATTAAGAAAATGTCTATATTCACATGCATGTATGTGTGAGAATATATATATATATTTGTGCACTCACATAATTCAGCTATACATGTATACACAGATTTTATATATTTATAACATCTGTTTATTATACTGATATATGGTTTTCAACACTATTGCGCTGTTTCAAACTGTTCAAAACCAAAATTGCTTAATGCAAAATTCTAATACTCCAGCTGGAGGTGAATGTCACCCTCATTCTAAAATAATGAGCTATAAATATAGCTTTTGTTTTTATTCTTTATTCCAGATAAATGATATTTTTAACCAGTCTGCTATCCTGAGGACATGGAAGCTTTCCATACATATATACAAGATTTGGCCATTATTTAGTGGAAGCAATACCAAATTACAACAGGGTTAGAAAGACACTAAGCAGCCTGAAGCACAATATGATGGTTGAACTTAAAAGTTCAGTTCATTTGCAGAGACGTTACTGGTTCCAGCTGTGTTCTCGGTATAGGGCACGGGGAGAAAGTGTATGTCCAGCTGGAATCAGAAGGAGATACACAGGGGTCTGTGTTCAGACCCTGAATACACACCAGAAAATAAGCAAGGAAATGCCTGAGATATACAACATCGACTCAGAAAAAAAAGTAGTTGAGTCATGTAACAATAACCTGAGATACTTTACCTCCTACGTTCTTCCAGGGAACTTCTTCAGGTGACACTTTGTTTAATAATGCAAAATACTCCTATACGTAACCTTTAGAATCTCCCTTAAAGTCTTGAGTGATGTATTTTCATAATTGAAATTTATAGTAATATCAGCATTGGTAATTTATGTGTTTTAATTTAAAGCATCTGGGTTTAATTTATATAGTTGAAGGTTTTTTCAGCAGTTGCCCATGAGTAAGCATTTGATCTTGATACTATATGTTGCGCCTATATTTGATGGCCATCTTTCCAGTGTGGGGGCTTTTCATTTAAAGTTAAATCATTTTGTGTCAAAACAAAATCCAGTTTTTCACAAGTGAAGTGAAAATGTTTTTAAATAACTAAAAGGACTGTTCTGCATTTCAGTCAACTTAGATGATGAAAACAGTCCTGCTTTTTTCACATTTGATGTTGGTCATTCTCACCTTCGGGTTTTTTTGGTAGACTGATGCAGTGCTGCTGCCTGGAAGATGTTGAGACATAAGAAAACAGCCCATAACAGAGAAGCTGTCCTGTTAATTTTCAAATAACAAGCAGGCTCAGTGCTTCCAGTTAAAAAGCAATGCTCTTTCTTTGTGGGACATATGGCCTTGAGCAGCATTCTTAGCTTCCCTGGTGGTTTTAGGATGACTCATGAATTTTGATGGTTTTCTTGAAGACCCAGTTGCTAGAGTCCTGTAAATGCATTTGAATTTCATTTTATTTCAAATTGAAGGGAAGAGTTTTCTAGCTACTTGGCTGCAAAGAAGTGTCAAGAATGCAAAGCTCAAAGGCTCAAACGCATGAAGCCATTAATTAAGGAACCCAACATTTCTTTGTCTGAAAACCCCAAAAATGAGGAGGGACTTTCTGAACACATGGGACTGGCAGCACTGCTGATCTCTTGCGAAAGAAGCCATTAAGATGGTTCCCTAAAAGCAATTTATTGGTTTCAAACCAAAGGAGTTCAGCCTGAATTCCTCCTAGCTGCTTTCATCTGCTGTCCTTGTCCATGAGTTCTGTAGCAATGGGCTTTCCCACCATGAAACGGTAGCATGGTGGCAGCGGCAATGGGAGAGCTGAGTGAAGAGTTAGTTCAAACACTGCATTTTGTGCCTGGAGCCCCAAACATTCCTTCTCTAGCAGAGAAAAAGAAATATGGTGTGAGGTCTCCCATTGCCCCAGAGCTGGGGATGGTCTCTCTACGTGTCTGTGCCTTGTTCTTTGTAAGAGGCTGCTGGTTTTCTGTGATGGTTTGCGCACAGGGTACTGGAACTAAGAGGTCTCTGCTCCAGAACTTCTTAAGTAGATGAATTCTGCCTGATGTATATTCCCTGTCTGTAAAGGAGGCACAGAAGATCAGAATTATGAGAATTTTTCAGTGATTGAAAATGCATAATCTTTTTTGCTCTTTAATTAATTCATTAATTACAAATTAGCTTTCAGGATTTCATAGTAGGAAGCTTTACAATTATCTAATCTTAACTCCTGTCTAACGTACTGAAGAACTGTGCTTAATACACCCTCCATAACTGATGGTGGATATAAAGAGGAGATTCAATCAGCAATATTACTCTATCAGGATTCATTTCCCTGCAAATCATGATGTCATGCGGCACATTTAACCAGGAATACAGCAGATTTCCAGAACTGGAGAAATTTTAAATCAAGACTGAGATCTCTCTCTAGCTGCTCTACTTTCATTGATATGAAGCACATCAGTCTAATCTAACCCTTGGACTGAATTTTGGTTACCGGCCTTTTTGAAGTAAACCTCTGTTGTTTCTGGTTTTAAGAAGTCTTGGTTTCCTGCCCAGAAGTTGGCCATGACTGGAAGCTTTACTGAAGTCTTTATTTGTTTAACATACTTACCAGTACCTGAGTGTAATAATACAGCATTTTTATCCTGTGAACACAACTCTTAGACTTCCGGAGCTCCAAACAGGAAAGTCCTGCTTCTCTGAAGGACAAAATATGTCTCTTCACAAAGTAATCCAAAATAATTTGCCATTGGGTATAAGAGCTGTAGGAGTGTTGGAAGGTCTCAGACCGTAGCCTTGCGGTAAGCCAGTTTAATCAGAGTCATGGTAGCAATTTTATTTGAAGAAATTTAAATTAATCTCTCTAGGAAAAAAAAAAATTAAAAAAGATTAACAAGTCCAAATCTTAATTAAATGCTATATTTTAAATTCTGTGAATAATATTGTTTAAGAAACATTTAATCATTGTATTTTCTTGTTTAGGATTAGCTGTTTAAAGACAAAAGACTCTAGGCTCCAATTAACTACTGCCAAAAATTAATTTAAGTAGCCTAATTGACAACTTGCTTTAAGCTACATAAAATCTTGGCATAAAACTTATTGTCAAGGGAAAAATATTCCTAATTTATTACTTTATTATAAATGAAACTATTGACCAAAGTGCACTTGCTGTACTGCGGCTGTTATGTAAAACAACAATACCTAGATGAGAACGATAATGAGTCCTCGTCCTTATGTGTAAATACAAGTCACTCTAAAATTGCACCGGTTTTTAATGACAGTTTGGTGCTACCAGCCTGCAGAACGGCTGAGGAATAGCCAGAAATCTTGTTTTCAGGCAGGGCTACCAGCTCCAAGCCCTTTCTCCCCATCGTGCAATACTCATGGTGGTGGGACCAGGCTCCTGATGGGCTTCAGACAAAGCCTACGAGCCCGTCCTGCTCCCCGTGAAAACTGAGCCCGGCCGCCTTCCACCTCTATGCAAAAGAGAAACGTAAACTGTTCCACATGTGGGAGCAGAATGTGATCACTGTGGGGAGAAGGTAGCAAGGCTATTAAATGTAAAACCAGGGCTGAACAATCAAAATACTTGTCCGCGAGTGTGCGAGATACTCGGATATCTGTGAACAGGGAGAGAAAATTAAAAGCTGTAAGTACATACTGTAAAGCTCTTTAGTTTCTTGTTTATGGTCGCAACGGGCCAACTTTCAAAGCCACTTCTTGAAACGTTGCCCGTGGTTTTCCACCTGCAACTAGTTAGACACAGAAGTCCTGTATTTTCTACACTGGCACAGCTCATTTGCATCCCTGAGCACACGCCTGGTTTACAGAGGGTTTAGTGCCTGCGTGGGGCATGGATCCCCAGAGGAGCCCTCGGTGGGTGCCGGGCTGGAGAGGGAGCCCGTTCCCCACATCCATGGTGCAATCCTCTGCTTTCTGCCATTTGACTTTTCCACTGGCTGCTTCTTGCTGTCCAGCCTTCTCGATTTGCTGCAACATGAGCCCTTACTTCATGCAATGATAGCCATTATACTCTGCAGTTTTCCTTTAGGACCACAAAAAATGATTGCATCGGGAAGGTAGCTCGCTGGCACGCAGCTTTTCCAAGGAGCCTCTTTGAAGGCTAAAGAGGTTCCTTGGAAAATATAGTATCTTGGCTCAATTTTCATTGTCTAGGCACATTTCATTTCAGAAAATCACAAGCTACCAACACAACCATGTCATTGCGATTTTTCAAGCATTTTCTTTTTGTGCATGTGTGTTTTATATCTCGGTGAAGTCACATCCCCCCCAGGCTATTGGAACAAAGCTCAGCTGAGAGCTGAACCTACGGAATGAGAGGAAATTACAAAGGAAAAGTTAATGTCTAAAACCATTAGTATGGGCACTTCTCCCACAGCCTCCGTGAACCCTGGAGCAGCAACCTAAGTTCACCCCGAGAGGCACGCTGCCTCGGGTGGGTGTTCAAAGTCCAGCCTGGCTGAGAACCTGCGAAAGCAAAACCCTCCCAACCACCAGCACTGCGTCCATAAAGCCTTAGAGATGCTTTTGAAAAGCTCCCAGGGCACTGTGACCCTTCACACCCCTCCTCCACTGAACAAACTGTTTAAAAACCGAGATGTGCTGCAGAGATAACGAGCACTAAAGAATTTACAGCAGGTGCTATTTGAAGAGACTTCGAACAATGCAGAATTACCTGTGCCCATTTAAGTCCATTAATCTTCTCTTGTAAAAATAGCAATAAACAGTGATTTAGAAGCAGGGAGGAGCGAAGCTGGAAGCCCTAAGGTTAATAAAGATCAGCGCTTGTGGTTAGTTTTCTTTCTGTCTGTGCAACAAGTGACTGAACTGCTGGAAAACGTAACTGCAGGTACAGCTCAGAAAACAACAAATTACAACTGTTGTGGCTGGTATTATTTAGCAGATACACGACAGAGCTTCAGAAGTGCTGTATAAACACAAATAATAGCATCCAGCACACAGAAAGAGTTTACAAACTGCAAAGACCCCCCCAAAACAGATAGATGGGCTCCCACTAAACGCCCAGGGAAGTCCCTGCAATAAAGAGATGTGGTAAAGTAGAGCAACCACCTGAAATTTGCAGGTAAGCAACAGCGGTTAATCACCATAATTACCACCTGCTTAGCTATTATCTCAGTTGTGGCTGCTGATGTGTCCACAGCAGGTACCCTCAGCCTCAGAACAAAGCCTTATTATGATGGATAGGTTCTTCTTTTTAAACTAAAAAAACCCAGAGACCTGACCAGAGATCACTGGAGCCAAGGGGAATTCTTTTCCACTGGAACAAGCCCTGTGGCATCAGGAACCCATCAAAAAAAGGTGATTTACACGAACAACAGCCATAGAATATTTTCTTCCTGGATGAAAACAAATGAGCTGGCAAGTATTAATTTAAAATACTTGACTTGTTAATGAGCAGTATATATTATAAAGGTTCCTTCTGTAAAGGTTCTCTGCCTTTGCTCTGCAGGTGGCTGTGTCCACCCTGGGCTGGTATGTTGGTACCTCCCTGGAGGCTCTGGGACCAGCCTGACAGGGAGCAGAGGTGATGCTCTCACTGCTCTTGGAAGCAAAGATAGTTGTGACTCAGCTACTGAAATTTTAGTAGATATTAATACTCCTCAAGAAGATAACATTAATTAATAATGCCTTTGTTTTTCTTTTGCATTAAAAAAAAGAGCTTCTGAAATTGTTTTTGAAACTATTTTGGTTTTCGTATGAGCAAGGGCTTTCTCAGTATCACTCTAAACCAGTTTAGATTTAAACCATTGCTTCATCATTCATTTTAAACCTCACAGAAATAGGTGACCCTTTTAAACTTAGCAAGCTCAAAGCAATTATGACAACACTTTGTCTTTCGTTTTTCAAAAGCAACGTATTTCTGGTTTTGACCACATTTATATAGAAAATTGTTGTAACTTTATTTTAATGAGGCAGTCACTTCAACAATAAGTGATGAAAATACACAAATATCTGAGGAAGGAAGGAACTAGCATTATTTTAAATATTTTGTAAGATAAATACAATCCCTAAAGCAAAGCCGCGAAACCTCGATAATAAATACTGATTTAAACTTTAGCTAGCGGAAATATTTCCTTTACAAATCACGCTCCTTTCTTCCTCCTCTCCTCTCCCTGCATGCCGAGCATCCTTTATTTTGGGACACTGAGGAACACAATGGAAAGAAAGCGAGACCCGAGCATCCAGGCAGAAAACCAGGGACCCCCGCGCCGCACAAAGCCCAGGCCGCGGCACAGGCTGCGCCGGGTAATGAACCCAAGTGTCTGCCTTTCACTGCTCGAGAGCTGGATGCTGAACAGCCCCGCGCCCAGCTCCAGGCTCCAAGTGACTCTTTCTGCCCAACAATAACGCTGGGAAAGGCACAAAGGCTGCTGCTTCTGCCTGGCGCTTTCGGGTGCAAACTGGCCAAATATGGTGGGGTCAGCAGGACCACGATGCTCTTTGTTGGCAACTTAAATACAGTCAAGGGGCAGGGGCTGGCTTTGATTTTACTGAATTTTACTGTTAAATTTTACTGAAGGACAGTAAAATTTAACCAGTGGCATTTTTGGAAAGTGCAGGGGAAGTGACTATTTTAAAATTTATTTTTTAATCATCCCTCAAATCTACAATGTGGATAAGGTTTGCAACAAGGCAAACAGTAATTCTGGAAATGGAGAGGCCTCTATCTGTACAGCACAGGTTATTTTGCAACTTTGCTTCTGACTTACCTGAAAAGAATTCCTTCCTCCTGTTTCCTGATAAGGAACTTGCCCTCCAAATTCCCCCAAATTCCCCACACAACACAGTGGAGGGGGGCATGTGGCCAGACTCAACATGGAGCTCCCTCAGTTTCCTACTCTTAGGCTGTGAAAAAATCCTTTTTATTAAAGGCAAACTGCAGTATAATTGAGCTAAATCTCCAGCCTCTGTTGGAGGTAGCAGTGCCACGCACAGTTCATTGCAGTGCCTGCTGTCCGAGGGATTTTTATGAGATCATATTTCACGAGGAAATAAATTTCCTCCTCCGGTCTGATGCAATCAGTTTACCGAGTGGTAAATAGCTATGAATACCTCGTGGGCTGTTTTGCAAAGTGTTGGCGGATATTCGAGGATGAAAGTTGCCAAAGATAAGATCTTAATCACTGAAATCTGGAGAGCGATTGAGAAAATGGCCCCATAAGGATGTTGGGGCAGGTTCCCTGGAGGAAGCCCAGCTACCCCCT
This sequence comes from Brachypteracias leptosomus, assembly GCA_013401335.1. NCBI lineage: Eukaryota > Metazoa > Chordata > Aves > Coraciiformes > Brachypteraciidae > Brachypteracias > Brachypteracias leptosomus. The sequence continues at coordinate 203,113 of VYZX01019112.1, read as the reverse complement.
GCAGACACTGCACTAGCACAACCCACAGGAAACTATTTATCAAACAGCCCGTCCCAGCACAGCTCTGTCTTGATGACAGCTCCCAAGTGACAGTGAGTTGAATTTACTCACCTCTAAGTTGCAGCTATGGGATCAGGTGTAAAATCATTTGGTGTAAGGGCATCCATCTCACTTCTCTTTCAAGAAGCAAGGCAAGACAATATCTTCCCAAATCAATATTGATCCCTTCCAACTCAAACCATTCTATGATTCCATCATATTCCCCTCCCTCTACCTATACAAATTTCATGAGAAACAATAGATGGGCACTGACTTGTGCTGTACAAATCAGTGAATTGATTTTTCAGGGAGCTGTTTTTGGGAAGGCATTTGTGTAACATGAGCTAGAAGTGGCCCAGGCAGTCCACAGGCACGCTCTGATGCATGGAAGGGGCACTGCATCCCCTACAGAAGAGTTAACTCCTCTTAGATACCTGCTGTTGTATCACCATAAAAATCTGAAAATTGCCCATGACCAGCATGCAGTGCAAGTGTGGTCTTTGTGCCACATTCAGTCCTGAAGCCAAACTAAAGAAATTCAAAATGTGAAGACATGCTAGTTTTCATCAAGACTTTTCCCTAAAAACTACTAATTTTCCCCAGACAAGAAGGCAGAGAGAGCTGGATTGTCAGCAAGATTGCTCACTTCTGGCAGCTCCTTCTTGAATAAATCCTGTGGATCTGTGCTCTGAGAGAAGTAGGAAACTCAAAACTTCAAACTGAAATTGGAAACTTGTTCTTGTTAAATTTGGATACATCACTCCCAAAATAAGACAGAAGACCTCCTAGAAATTCTAAGATGTGGTCCAGAAATGAGGAAATTCTGCCAAAACTGTGGACATCAGTTCCTGCCCTATTTCAAAGGCCTGTGGAGAACTCTCCTTCCACCCAGACAGCAGAGGGCAGCTCTCAGCACTGCATGAACTTCTCTTGGGAGTGGACAGTTTCCATGCACTTTGGTTTAGAAGAGACATTTCACTGCCAGTTCCTGGAAGGAAAACAGGAGGTGTCAAACATGTAACCCTCATCACTACCCCCCATCCCCTATCAAGGTTCATCACACAGACCAAGGTTTTGCCTGTTCTTTTTCACCTTTCTTTTTGATAATCACTCTTTCCCCACTTCTCAGAGTCTTTGCAGTAAAAATATTGCTGTAAAAATCACCTCCGTGGGATTTATGCTTCTGTTTTTCAATAGTGCTTCCTTAATGTGAGGTTGTGAAATACCTGAAACAAGGCCAGATCTGGCAAGATAACGAGCACGTGAATTGCTATTGAGATCGGTGGTAATTGCATTTTAACACACGCATCATGAACCAAAATGTGTGGAACAGAAAGCAATCCAGGACTGAGTTCAAAAGGTGATGAAATGGGAAGCTATCTCGAGTGTTTTGATATGGCATCCAAAGGATTTACCCAGGTCAGAGCAACCTGATGGATTCACTTGAAAGTGAATCTCCTTGGAAGCTTTCCTTCATCCTAGTGAAGGCACGTGGGATCAGAAACGGAGTTCTTCACAGATACTGTGATATTCAGCTCTATAAATCCTTTAAGTGCTTAGGAAAGAAAAAGAGGGTGGTGGTCTAAGGGTTAGGAAATAATATTCTCTCCTGTGAACACCCACCATCTTTCCATGCACAAACACAAGTGCTCATATAAATTCACCTGCAATGCAATTTGAAAAACGGGGCTTTTAGAACAATGCATAGGACACAAACTCCTGAAAATTGTATTTTCTTTAAAAGAATTTGAGTTATTTAAAAAAATAAACATGTATTTACACAATGATGCAGGTTCATCCTCCAGTGCATACATTTTTGTGGGGGTTTTTTGACTTTTTTTAGTACTAGGTGGCTCCCAAACTTTCCTGGGACCTAAAACATATATTTATGAAAAATCTAAATTAAAAATCACTTGAGAAATGAAAGAATTTCAAGGGATTTTTTGTCATTCTCAGGTTAGATATCTGAATTTTTTAAAAAATATTGCTTTTCCAAGGTGTCTAGGTTACAGGAGTGATCTAATGGTTCTTTCAGACGTTCCTCCTGTGTTGATTTAATACATGGTTTGCATGTTTTTGGAAGCTTCTCATTATAAATGTTCTATTTTCTATTATTGCCCCCATTCTCAAAAGGATGCCTTTGTAAGATTTTTAGGTAAGAGAAATCTCGATCTGGACCGGGGTTTTGGTTTTGTTGGGTTTTTTAAATTTCTTCGGATTTCCCTTCACAAAAACATCCAACAATATACTAACACACAATGCAGGGCCAGCATAGCTCTATATTACATCAGTTCTTTAAAACTGTTGAGAAAGTGGGCATGATGCCTTACTCCACAGCGTAAGGAATGTGGTGACAGCAGGTCTAGCTGCATCTTTCCATCCTGGAGCTTCAGACCACAGTTTTTCTGCGACCAGTGCTCAGGTCACTTTCTGGCCTGGACTGGGAAAATGTCCCAGTATGACTCACTGGCCAGGCACAAACCACTCTCCTTTCTTCTCCAGGCTGGAGGAGTTTCCCCTTTGCCTGTAGGACTCTGATGTACCATATACCAAGCAACCAACATAAAGCCAACGAGGTTTTTGCTTCAGTGGATGGACTCGGCACTTAGAGAAAAATGATTGTAAAGCAATGTGCTCTGTGTATGTTGATCCCACTGAAAGGTCTTCCCTGCTAATCTCAATGGCCCTAATTTCTTTAGACATTCCAGGAGGATTTTGCGTCTCAGTCTAGACACACTTCATCCCTCTGTTTTGAGAGAGAAAGCCTTTTGATACTGCCAGAGCTCCTTTGTTTTCCTGCTCTGAAGGGCTTTGGTGCCCGTGAACAAAATGGGATAGGCTAGGATGAAGATGAAGTCTTCAAAGCTCACTGTTTCCCTATAGGTTTGCAAGGTACAGGCTGTATATCTGGAGTTCCTAGCCCCTGCTTCTTGTTTCTTAAAGTCCCTTATTAAAGTCAATAAAAGCACACGATCTGGAGGTCTAGATCTGCCTCAGCCGCTCTGACATACTGAGCAAGTCCCCTCATCTTTCAGTTTCCTACAAATATTCTTTTTATTGTGCAAATTAGTCATGTAACCTCTATGCAGTGTTTAAAGCATTAGCCAGAGTCAAGACTAAAAAGGCATAATCACCTCTGTTTCCGTTTCCCTGTATGAACTCTCCTATTCAAGAATCAATCTTGTAGGGTATAAATACCTTCTGCTGGGATTTCTGAGTATTTCTGATGTCAAACAGAATGAGACCTGATTATAATTATTTTTTTTTGTCACGCAAGTGCTCACATATGGAAGACAAACAGTGCTTTTAAAAGCAGAGTGGCATAAGCTATTGCCTGGACCCGGTGAGAAGTGACAGCCTCTGGGGCTGGTCCCATCATTGTGCTGGGGGTTATTTTGCAATAAGCAAGTCAGCAGCATCTCAGATGCAGCAGCCATGCAATGTACTTTATTATTTTCTTACCTTTCCGTGCAGTCCTCCTGAAAAATGTCACAAAGTGTGACTCATCACATCTGCATGAAGTTATGAAAAAAGTAAGCCTTGTTAACCTGCTGTTTGAAAACCAGAACACTTTTATCAGTTCATATAATTGCTAACCCCTTATTCACTGTTCAACACTGAAGGGTTCTTTGGCTCCTAAGATCCCACTAATTGCTGACAGATTTGATTTCTCTGTGACAGCAGGAGTCCTGTTTCTGGCCTTTACATCAAGTAATTGCTTTATTTTTCTCCCTCTGCTCTGAAAAACGGAATTCCCTTCTCCCCTGCTTGAACCTCTGTAATGACTTCTTTCTATGTTATTAAATCCTTGCCATTTAAATCACATTTAGAGATGTTTTGAATAACTGATTCCAATTACTAAGGCTCTTACTAAGGAGCAGCTGAAAACGCAAGTCATTACTTGCCCATAGACAAGCAGCTACACCTTGCAGCAAAGTCTCTGGTGGACTGTATTTTATTTCTACTCAGTAAGGTGCAATTTATACTCACAGGAGGCGGGTGTTCAACAAATATACAGCTGCTGGAGTTCTTATACCTGGTCGCTGGTGCAAAATAGAGATGTGATTTTATATTTATTTTATAAATAGTGATATTCCTTAAAGAAATCATCCGGTCCTTCCTGTAGTGGCTGGGGAAGCTTGCTTGGAACAACAGTGGAGATGAGCAGTTGACCGACGAATGACCCACGTAAGGTTACTATCCTGAGATCTAATAAAAAAGCATGGCAGGGTAAAAGGAAACAGGACTACAGGTCGTACATTCCTTCCGTGAAGTATGATCAACCTCTGTTGTTCTTAACGTTGTTTTTTATACCGGTCACGATTCCTTGAATGTACCAAGAACTTCCTGGCAATAACAGTTTAGTTCAGTTATTAATCATACTTGTAATCATTAGTGTCTTTGTAGAAAAAAAAATGTACCAGGAGATGATTATTTGACAAATTACTGCAGGGGCTCAGCATAATAGCTTTGCTGATACAATCAACATTGAGCCATCATTAAAAAAAAATTAAAATGAAGCGACTTCCAAAATGTTTATGAAAAACACCACCCTGTCAATGAAAGGGGACTGACATTTAAGAGCTACACGCAGTTGTCTTAGAGCAGGCTCAGCTCCTTTTCATATACAGCTATTACTGTGGCACATGTAAACAGCTAATAAATTAAGATAATTCATAATAACCCAGGAATTTGCAAATTGTCTCTAATTCCCGGGCTTATTAGGAGTGTGAGTGCTGCAAACTGAGCTCTGACTGAATCTGTACTGGAAGCCACTGCTTGATGTACTGGAAGTCTGTGTGCAGCTCCCAGCTTCTGCTGGTACAGGCTGAACTGGTGCCTTGGAACCCGTACAAGAAATAAATAATCCCTTCTGTATTTGTATATTAACTTTCTGGTGCTTCCTTCAGTCTAGCCCTGATAATTAGCCCTGCTAGTATACACAAAGGCCTTCGTTTGCTTTTGACCAGCAGGGTAAAGCTACTACCAAGTGGAATAAAAGGTATGCTGATAAAAGCACAGCCTGACTACTAAACTTGCACCACTGGTAGGACTTTTGCCAGCACAGCTCAGCCATAATAAGGATCTCTCCTTTTTCCAGCCCTGACAACACAGAAACCAGCCCAAGTCCTTAGTTTTTAGACACTAAGGCTGCACAGGGTCTGTGCAACAAAACTTACCCTTCACCACACTTTCATGCAACACTATTTTGCTTAATAAGTAGAGATAATCATGCCTTAATATTTTTATTGTATTTGTTCTGGAAAGGTATTTGGTGTAGTGTAAGATGTTCCTATATTTTGGTTGGAAGCATACTGTGCTTCTTCAGATTGTCTAAAAGTGTGAGCAGACTGGTATCTGTACATCTCCTTGCAGTCATTGTTCTATTTTCATGTACAGGTAGATAACTATTCACTAAGACCCAACCCTGTCACTGAATTAAATGAGCATTTTCCCATTGACTTCCTTAGGAAAAGATATGGATCCACAACCCCACTGCCAATACTAATATTGCCTCAAAAGTACCACTTAATGCATATAGAATTATAGTTAATGAGCAAGCTAAAGTAGGTGGGTTCACTTGGTATTCAGAGATAAGCTTCCTAAAAGTGTAAATTAAAATAAAAATAAAATTTTATAAGGGAGCTGTTTTCTGTTCTTTTGTGTGGATGTTATTAATAAATTTCCCTTCCTATGCATAAAAATAAAAGAAGATTAAAAATGCTTGCTGTTGTTTTAAGAAAACATCCCAATATCAAGAAAAGTAATATTTGTGATGCTAATTCTGTTGCTGTGAGCACAGACCAATATGCCTTTCACAGTGTACGTGGTCACTTGTCTGGAAGGCCTTGGCCATGGGCTAATGAAGGGACTCACCTGCACATATCAAGCACAGGCTGCAAAAGAAGGGCTGGCTCAGCGCTGAATGTCCACTTTTCATGTGTTTTAATTAACCCCACTACTGGTTTTAATTAGAGATGTTTAAGGGAATAAGCTCCAAGTGTTGATCTGCTCTTTCTAACGAGTCATCTGAAGAGGTCTGAGTCATTTCCCCCTGTAGAAACCATGAGGCAGCATTTCCAGAGGACTGTTCATGCACTTTCTACATAGGTGGGAAACAGCAGAAGGGTAAAGTCTTCCTGCCTGGGAAGTCAGCAGACTGGAAACCAGTGCTGGAGCTTGGCAGCAGCAACGTTGTGCTGGTGTGAGGGATGCCCAAGCTCCCCAGTATGCCAGCGTGGAGCTCTGCCAGCTCCGCACTGGAACCAGTTATGGAGCTGTACCTCGGGATACCTGAAATGAGGCCCATAAGGGCTGGCTTCCCAAAATGTTTTAGAAAAGAGCAGCAACATTATCAAAAGAGCCAGGATGTCAAACTTCACTTTTGAAAATCTCCCCAGGAATCCCATCTATCTGCTTTTTTAGGCACTTTGAAGGTTGGTGATTAAATCCATACTTGCAGTGTGATTCTCCCACACATGGGGAGCAATGGGAGCTTTGTCATCACCACTAATGGGGACAGGATTGCGAGGAATGAAATAAGTAAAGGCTATGGGGGGGNGGGTGGGGGGAAAGGCTTGAAAATCATCAAATGAAAAGAGCCAGCAGAGTTTTTAATTTTTGTTCATGCTTTAATTACTGGAAATGATAGAAGCACTTTGCCATCTCCAAAATGGTTAAGTTTAAAAACGTCTGGCGTTGTTTGTTTGTTGCTTTTGGGAATGACTTACAATAACCAAGAGATATAAATCAACCCATGGTTTTGCTTTTCTTTTCTTCTGCGGCTGCAGCTTGAACAACCAAACAGCAGGGCAGCTCCTCAGCAGCCCGGACCCACACTGAGCACTCTGGAGAGGCTGGTGCGGGGCTGGTGGGAGGACCTGCAGCCTTCCCCGTGGTGGAGTGGGCTCACAACGTGCTGGATGCCCTCCCTCCTCAGGAGGCTAATTCCCCTTTGTTGCCTTCTTGAGTGAGACCTTTCCCTCCTTGGTTTAAAGAGGAGCGGTGATGAAAGTTGAAAGATGCCCCAGATTTTGTGATTATAAATACATTTTTATATATACATATAAAAATGTATTTCTAAAAAATATTTTTTTATATATAGTGTTTATAAATATCTAAAGGGCAGGTGTCAAGAGGATGAGGCCCAACTCTTTTCAGTGGTGGCCAGTGACAGGGCAAGGAAAAAAGGCCACAAACTGTAACACAGGAGGTTCCATCTGAATATGAGGAAAAACTTCTCTATTTTGAGGGTGATGGAGCCCTGGAACCAGGCTACCCAGAGAGGTTTTGGAGACAGCTTCTCTGGAGATACTCGAAATCCAACTGGACGCAATCTTGTGCAATCTACTCTAGGTGAATCTGCTTTAGCAGGAGGGTTGGATGAGATGATCTCCAGAGGTCTCTTCCAATCCCCACCATTCTATGATTCTGTGATTATTTTGGGTGAAATTCTTACTCCAGTTCAGCAGCTCCACAGGGTTTGGCTGAGAAATGTATCAGGTCATGCACCCAAACCTTCTTCTACTTCCATAACTCTCTGCACCTTCCCTCTTCCCCTTCCCTTAGCCCATATAGGCATCAGATTTTAACCTGCTTCTCTCTCCTTTGGGGTGAGAGCCCACAGTGTCCCCTCAGTCCCCAGGGAAGGAAGCCCACAAAGCCATCCTCAAACCTGGAGGATAGCTACCTGCTTTTGGCACCCCTGGTGGTGCAGCTGTGCTGGGTGGGAGGCTGGTGTGGGCCAACTGCTGCATGCACACTTACCGTGTCATCAACAATATTCTTGGTTGCCATGGTTGTCTTGCCTTTACTGGCCACAGGGACTGTCACAGTCTCATTTCTCTCCAGGCTCCTCAAACAAGGCTTTGCTCCAACAGCCAACTGACGAGCTGTCAGGTGGTGAAAATCCACGTTGTTCTCTGAAGACCATTGAAGAAGAGGGCCAAAGCCATGCAACTTGTCATTGGAATCTTCATCCATCCCTTTGCTTTTAAAATCTTCCTTTCATCAAGAAAACATGCTAGGTCAGCAAACAAGCCCAGTGGTGTTGATAAGCACAGGGTCCTGTGCTTCATGCCACTGTGCTGGAACAAGGCAGGACCAGGACATGGCTCTCTGGGCAGCTGAGCTTGCAGAGGAGGTTTCTTCTGTGGTGTCTGCAGGAGACCGGCCTGCCTGCTTTCTCCCTCGGTGTTTCAGTTTTCTGCTTGTAAAATGCAAATAGTAGCTCTTCTGTGTCTCACAGGCATACTGTGAGGATAAATATATTAAAGATGTGAGTAGTCAGAGTCCACATCAGGGCAAAAAAATCTTAGGGAAGATAAATACGCCTGTAGACACCAAGTAGTCTCTTTCTTTGATGCTTTCGTGCTTTTATGGTCAATAAAGAAACCCGGCGTTTTACAAAGGCTGTCTGGCAGCTCTAATATTAGCAACCTCACCACTGCCACTTCTCGTTGGCAATGCCTGCTTGCATCTCTGTGTGTTGCTGATGTTGTTGGGACCATTTTCATGTACAATAAACCTGGCTCGTGCCTGACAGTGAATCAGTTTGCAAAAATGAAGCAAAGCACAGTTCAGTCATTTGAGAATGCGAGGAGATGATGCCAGTATCTGTGTTAAATGAAGAGATGTGGCAGTTGTTTCTTCAGAAGTGACTGAAAGAAAAACATAACGTGGTAAAGGAGTAAATATCATTTAATAGAAACACCAGCAGATATTTGAATTTCCCTTGGCTTTGGTTCAACCAAGCTAAGAGCCTTTTGTGATAAATTTAGAGAAAACCATTTCTGGATGAGACTGAGCTGCTGGGACCTTTGTGCTGGATGGTGCAGCCCCAGCTGGGAGCTGCTTCTGCCCCACCACACACAGGGACAGGAGCCTCACCTCGCTGGGCAAGATGTTAGAGACTCTTAATGTGGCCTATGGATCTATACTGGACCCTGAGTGATTGTGCAATCCATCACCCTCACTAGGGACAAAGTTAAGCTGCACGTAGAGCTTTGCTGTTCTCCTTTCTTGCTCCTGGAGCCTCACCCATGCAATCACAGCTGCCTCAAAGGAGGGTTTGTGTGGGGTTGGGTTTTTTTTTCTTCCCTGGAACATTTGCCTAAATCACATTTGCAGATATTTCAGATTTTTCATTCACGTGACACCTGAGCTTTATTTACTTTTGAAATAAGTCATCTCATTAACAGAATTCATTATCCATTATTACTGTCATGTCATTCTCCTAATAAAAGGAATGACTGTAGAAGCATTCAGTGGCTTAGCTGGTAGCATAGTGAGCTATTATGCTGCAAACCTGCATTCACGTTGTACATTGGTATGCCAAGGCTGGCAGAGACTAGGAGCATCAATGAGGTAATAGTCTTAATCTCTGAGGGGAGGATTATATTGTGCTGCACTGCAAATACCTCCTACTGTTAGCAGGATAATACTTCAGATGGAGCTATAAATTGTTCAACAAATAAGGACAGGTGCTGGGAAGAGGGTGAAAAAAAACCCAACAACCTGCAGTGTTCCACCATTATCTCCAGATAAAGGTGGAAAACCTGTTGCTCTCACTGTTAAACCACTGTCATGCTTTCTCCATTTAATTTGCCAGAGTGGAATGGCCAGCCACTTAAAAGTGAAGTGCACTGAGAGTAGCTGGGTCTCTTCTTCCCAGAAGTGCTATTTGCTTTTGGTGACTGAACAATGCTGTTTGTAGATATGTCGGGAATGAAGTGATGATGGACAGGGTGCCCCAGCCACACTGTCCCACCTCCTTGTGTGGGCTCTCTACTCCACAGAGTGCTATGGTACATCTGACCCTGGATAGACTGTGCTTATCACCATTTGCCTGTTCAGAAGACCAGTCCATGGAATGACGGAGTCTGTAACTGCTCCTTTTCATGTTTTATAGACCTGATGAAAGCAGATGGATGAACCTCCTTTTGGTGGTTTGCTTCTTATCGTGCAGCAGGTCCTGACATGAGAAGAAAAGAATAAAAAAGTTGGTCCACTTTCCACATCTTTTGCCATAGGATGTCAAATAATTTCACAAAGCTGGGCAAAAGGTATTACTCCTGTTTTACAGAGGATTGATATGAGATAAATATTAAAAAGTATTTAAGTAGTGCTCATGCTGGGATAAACTTTGTCCAGTGGCTCCTGGGAGATGTTGCTCTACCACAAGGTAGCAGAAGAGAGGGGAGAGCATTTAATGGCAGTGCACAGACCTCCAGTTCAGGTTAGAACATGATCAGAGATTTGCTCCTAAAGGCACGTTGAATTTTACAGGTAGCAGTGATTTACCACGGCCCCAGCACTTGTCCCTACTATTACCTTGCTGTTCTTCCCACTGCTACAGTTTGCCCTTGATCCAAAGCCACATCCAGCCACACAACAATTGGATTTTGGGTGGGAAGCAATGCTCTCAGCCTCATGGGTTATTACTGGAACCTAGCTGAGAAGCTTTGTTTTGGACCAAGTCAGCATTAATGTATATTTGCCTGATTTACTTCTCAAGAAACAGAACTAGGTTTCCCCCACATGCCCAGCTGTAACTGAGGGATCCAGATTACCTCTCCCATGGTGCAATGAACATCTTCTTTCTTCTGTGTGAAACACCTTCTTTTGACTAGAAATATCCAAAGAAACATTTCCAGATCCCTGGATCAACAATATTTAAAAGGTTTTGCCCATAGAAAATTTCAGCATTTGCCAACACTAACCTGTTTGGGGATTACAGCAAAAGCTGAATTATTAAACTTGCCCATCAGATTGAAATTCCTTTTAAAATTTAACCTAAGCTCAAACTTATTCAACCCTGAGAAATGGGAAGAGAGACCTCTTTTGGGCAAACTCTTAGCAACATGTGATTTAAAAACGTTCAGACTGTGGGTCTGACTCCACGCCCAGCAATACAAAGGGAGGAATTAAGTAATTTCCCCAACCCAAGTGGTCTTTTCTATGCATTAAACCATTCAAGGTTAGAGGAGGATCAAGCACACAAAGTATCTGAGGATATAATTAAACAGAAGCAATGGAACAAATGCAAATCTTGATGCTTTGGTTTAATTTTTGAATTTTGTGTTGTTCCTTCTTCTCCAGGAGGTGCAGGCAGTGCTGCACAGAGCAACAGGCAGCTCTCATCTTCCTTGGGGAAGGGTAGATCTGCTGCTCACTGCAAACTGATTTCATCAGATGGGGACAATCTTTTTAGCAGGGCCTGTTGTGACAGGACATGGGGTAATGGTTTTAAGCTGAAAGAGGGTAGATTTAAATTATATATAAGGAAGAAATTTTTCACTGTGTTGATGGTGAGACACTGGCCCAGGTTGTCCAGAAAGGTGGTGGAGGTCCCATCCCTGGAAATATTCCAGTTCAGGTTGAACTGAGCTCTGAGCAACCTGCTCTAGTATCAGATGTCCCTGCTCAGTGCAGGGAGGTTGGACTAGGTGACCTTTAAAGGTCCCTTCCAACACAAACCATTCTATGATTCTACAATTCACCATTTCCATGTCCATATCTTCCTTTCCATAAATGAATAACTCGGTTTTGTTAGAAAGTTAAATGGTTCTCACAGTAATTGCAGAGTAGGAAGAAAAAGTCAATCCCTTTCTAAGCCCTTGGTCTGAAGATTTGCTTTAATACCTTCTCACCCAGTCATAGCAGCTCGTCACTACACAACTCCAACCCAAGTGTTCTCTTCAAGAGTTTCAGCTTGAAATTGTGCAGTTTTGTGGCTGAGCACATCCAGTCCAGCACATGAACCCTGACTCCACAGTTTGCAGAGGAACTGGGGAACTTTTTGAAGGAAAAGGGAACTTTACAGAGTCAGGGCTGTGGGGTCTGGCCTAGGCTCGATTTGCATTTACACCAGATTAGCCACCGATGACCTTGGTGTAAAGAATCTTTGTGGTGGCTGGAAATTTAAAGCCACCTTAGCAGAAGTGAGAGTGGATTTTGCAACACTAAGCAGATCAACTTGTCTCAGGTTCCCCTGCTCCAGGTGAGAGCAGCTCAGGGAGAAGCATAAGCCAGTGGAAGATGCTTTAGGACATAAAAACCAGTAGTGAAAACCAAACACACGCTGCCTTACCAATGCTGCAACCAACTACCCACTGCATCCCTGGCCTTCAGTTGGCTTTCAGCAGTCTTTGGAAGAGTTTTTATCTTTCTGCCACTCTGATTTAAGATACAGTGTTACTTAAAACCCCCTAACAGTCAACTAAATGTCAAAAGATGAAAAAAAATTTCCATCAGCCTCTGCTTTTTATAAAAACATATCCATTTAATAACTTGGTTTAAAGAAAAACAGAATGATCATGTTAAAATACTGCCAAATTTATAAACTTTGACAGTCCCACATACTGAGATGAACAGGCAAATCTATTTAATGAGAAATAAAATACATTTTCTCCCTGCATCCATTGAAATAGAAAGACAGACACATCTGTCCCAAATTTCTTTTAAGGAGCAGAATGGCTGCTAGTAACTAGAAAATAGTGCTTCTCTGCTGGCTTACCTCAAGATAAATTTACAGCTTCACTGTAACAGTATCAAAATTCAAAATGCAATCAGTTCAAGTAGAATGAGATCAAATATTTCTGTCTGCATTAACTCTTTGATGTCACGATTCAATATCTCACAATGAAAGATGTGTATGTAAAATGCAAGAAAGTTTTTGTGAGTTCTTGCTGTTCCCAAAGTCAAAAAATCTGTGGGGTCTGTCATGTGGGGTTTGTACATTCCCCTAGAAATGTGTGGTGAGCACTGAGGGTTATCCTACTACAGGAGTTACAGATTTCCAGGATTTTTGAGAGATGCAGTTCTTACTGTTGGTGAGACCTCAGAACTCATTGTCCAGTAGAGACCTAAAACAACATCTCAGAGATAACAAGTATCTCAGGCGTACTTTAATGCAAGATACTTGTACAGCTAGAGCACTAATTGATTTCAAAGGTATTTCATGAAAATGATGATTCTTCTGTGATCTAACCTCAGAGAAGGGATGGTCCACTCTCACCTAAACAGTGCAGAAGATGGAAAACAGTAATTGTGGCTATACAAAAGAAAAATGGCACATTTTTCAAGACAGATAACAGTCCTTCTTTATCACAACAGGTAGAGTTATTACACAATTTTCCCTGAATCTCTAGAACAAGGGATTCATGCCATGTACCACATCAAATGGAAACTCCTTCTTTATAATTTCTGCTCTTCACCCAAGCCAGACATTTTTTCTTGATCTAAAGCCTTTGGTCATCTCTGTTTCCTTTGTGATTTTCAGATGTCACCAAGGGGATGCCAAGAAAAAACAGCAAAAAATTTCCTTATGTATGAAGCTAGAATCAGATCATGGAAGCCAGACAGGCATATAAGCAATTGTTTAGTTTATGGTGGCATCCACTCTATGGGGAAAGAACATATATTGGCCTCATATTTTGGGGACCTGAGTGCTGATAACCTGAACTTTCATAGAATCATAGAATGCATTGGATTGGAAGGAACCTCTAAAGGTCATCCAGTCCAACCCCCCTACAATAAGCAGGGACATCTCTAACTACATCAGATTGCTCAGAGCCCCATCAAGCGTGACCTTGAATGTCTCCAGGGATGGGGCCTCCACCACCTCCCTGAGCAACTTGTTCCAGTGATCAACCACCCTCATATTAAAGACCTTTTTCCTAATGTCCAACCTAAATCTAAGACAAGTTTTAAAAACTGAATGCAGGAAAGGTGTGCCAATACCTAGCTCTGATGGTGAACCTTCTTAATGAGAACCAAGAAGGGGTTTACTGGGGGTAAATAAGGGCCAGCTAAAGGGGCTCTAGCTTCTCATTAGCACTGCCTGATGAAGTCCTTGTTTGTGGGTTGATAGGACCCAGCTGCAGCTGCCCAGCCAGGCTGGGCTGCGTGTGCCCTGGCACACATTCAGCTTGTGCTGGCCAAAAAGCTCTTCTCTGGTCCAGCCTGAAACGGTTCTGCAAACAAGGCAAGCTGTATGAGCAAAAATCACTTGATGCCAGTATAAGCTGTGTTTCCCTGAAAGCTTTTGCCAGTGCGAAGTGTTCTTAAAAACTGTAAAAATAAAAAACAAAAAATGTCACACCCTTGGCTGGCATTGGCATGTGTGCAGACATTTTAAAGATATATTTGGCCCAGGTTTGCTTTTGCTGGATAAGACTGTACCAATGTAATTGAAGAATGTTATGTTAATAATAAATGTCATGTTTATTAACATATTTAACAACATTAATAAGTGGGAAGCTGTCAAACTAGTGTCAAACTGAAGCAAAGACCATAATAACACTAAGTGGTAGCTCCAGGGGACTACGTGAAAACAAGAACCTTTCTTCTCATGGAGGTGCAAACTGAAATTAAAGCAGAACCTCTCCTACCGGTGTGATGAGCAACTTTGAGATAGGGAAGGTTACTTAGAGTCTAGAACATACAGTGAAAGCAGGAAAGGAAAAAGAAAAGAGCTTGTGCTATAACAGGTCAAAGTCTCTGGATTCCCAAAGGCTACTCCTTGGCTAAAAAAGTGCTTTGCTGTCTTTGAAAACTAAAGTTTAAAAGTATTTACCTGAATAAGGATCACAGAATCCATTACTTTGTAGATAGGACTTACTAAAACAAGAGAATATCAGACAGATACATGTATGACCTGCCATAATCCAACTAAAGCACAGTTGCATATAGAAATGCACTATTTTATTCTGTGGGGCTGTCTGATTTTCAGAGCATTGTCAGGGCTGGAGTTCAGCTTGCGCTATGGCACATAACTCTTCTACTCCAAAGTGACCACCTGCCTCCTTCAGAACCAGCATATACCGGGGCTATAAACTGGGGAGACTAAACACTTGGGATTCAGAATAGACCTTTTGCCTCACTGCATTTTGCCAGTCGAGGTTTGGAGAGGGGAGGATTTAAATATATTTTAGCAGCACAATTTTTCCTATTCCACCTGCACTTTTTCCTTAATTACTTGCAGGTTAGGAGGACATTTGGACCCTGACCAGACAAAGCTTGTATTTCCAAGTCAAGCTTGGAAGTCAATAGGATTACTCACTCATTTGAGAGTTAGAAGGAGCAAGGGAAGCAATGTTTGCAGGGAGAAGTAGTATGTTTTATCAGGAAAACCGATATCACTGGAAAAAATGGACAAGCTCTCATGAACACAAGCTCTAAGTGTGAGCCCTGTCAAAAGCTTTCATTTCTGGTGCGGATGAATTACTTGGTTCACACCTTCTGTTGCCTCCAAACACCTCAGGGCCAGTTTCCTCCCATTTTCAGGTACTTGGCTGTGATGCCTTTTCCCACAGCCTCGTCAATGAGATCTGAACTTTTCTCTAGATGCATCTATCTTTTTTTTTTTTTTCCCAGGGCACCTGAGGCACCTCCTGAATTACGTGCCTATAATTCAGGGGGATTTAGGACACCTGACGTGTCATGTAATGTTACACAATTACATCCCAGATCCTGCCTTTCAACATCTAAAATCCAGCAAACTCAGATGAGGTGATTTCAGGCTGAGTTTCTTTATGGCTCCATTATGCTTTTTTGGACAATGATGAGCTGCAACACAAAGCAAATCTAAAAAAACTCTGGCTCTGAATTCTGTATATCCTCAATCCTCTAATCCACCTCCACATAATCTGTTATATCATACAGCCCTTGGTGTAGGTGTGTAGTTCAGATCTGATGACAGAACGCTATTATGTGAACACCCACACAGCAGAAGCAGACAGAGTGATGCTGCAGCCGAGCTCCAGCATCCTTAATCCCCTCCCCAACCTCTCACCCCATCTGTGCTCCCTTCTTCAGCACAACCCAGTGCCAGGGAATCGGTTTCTACAGACCAGGCTGGTGTCTGTGCTCCACTCCCTGCTCTGAATCTGCTTCGGCACGATGGAAAAAGGTATTTACTTGTGTTTGACATCACCTGAGCAGCAGGATCCCACCTCTACGGGTGAGAGTGGAAAATATGATGTAGTGTGCTTCATATTGTGCAAACTTGGGTCCTGATGGTTAGTTTTTATGATGATGAGCAAGAGAAGAGGGCAGGGATGAGGATTTCAATTGCACGTTCCCCTGATATTCCATTGCATTTGGCACAGAAGGTTTTCACTTAGTCCAGCTCCTGTTGGGATGATTGAAACCCTGCTAGAAGTAACATTGGCAAAATAGCTGCTCTTACAACATATATATATGAGGATATTCCCATTTCTTGCTTTCAAGAGGAAATAATATGTTTTCCTTGCATATAGCACACATTCTTAATTCCTTCCTCCCTCCCTCCATATATATTATTTATGCTAGAACGGTAGCTTTAAACTCAAATGTCTTATACTCATTTCTATTTGCCCACCTTTGCAATATGTGCCAAATGCAGAGCTCCTGAAAAACAGAGGACTGGTGAACAAGTGCTACTGCCTGCCAATAAAATAAGTTGTGCTACAGAAACTTAGAAGGATGTTTGTTGAATGTTTTAAAAAATGCCAACAACTTCCACCCACCAACAAATTGGCCAAAAGCCTCATGTTCTTGCATAAATCTACTTTATTATTAAGAAAATTATTAACTTTAAGAAATAATTAACTTTATTAAGAAATTATTAACTTTATTATTAAGAAAAGATGTACTAAGGAAGATTCAATCCCTAGCAGGATACAGTTTAAGAAAATGGGGAAGTAGCAAAAGGGAGCTTACAAAAATTAATGTCAGCAAGACATAGGACAGAAGATATAGGACAATACCTCCCATAGAGGTTATTTGTCTAAAGGAAACCATTCTAATTTTGGAATTTAATTAAAAATTGTTACCAAACATCACATTAGCTGATTCCAAAGTCTTTTTCATCAGCTCAGAACCTTTTCATGTCGCTGGGACTGCACAGGGGCATGCAAAGGTATCATTTGAATGTGTTTCTTATGAAACAGCTCATAAGTATAAAATACTCTGGTTTAGCTATTATCAGACATATTTTTCTAGGTGCCCATAATGGCAAAACTAGCGTCAGCCATTCACATCGTTAAAGCTCTGGGAGCTGACCAGGCTTGATACACAGGCTCTATGAGACCGTAAAGAAAATGTCCGTGAGCAAATTCCTATCAAGAATGAATCAAAACTCTGT
The DNA here is from genome assembly GCA_013401335.1 of Brachypteracias leptosomus. Taxonomy (NCBI): domain Eukaryota; kingdom Metazoa; phylum Chordata; class Aves; order Coraciiformes; family Brachypteraciidae; genus Brachypteracias; species Brachypteracias leptosomus. Next base: position 185,946 of record VYZX01019112.1, on the reverse strand, counting down.
GTGAAAGGTAATTTCAGTGTCTCTGGCCTAGCCAAGTAATGCCAATTTAAGTATGTAAGATAGGTTGCTTTCCACTCTGGGCTTAGTGGAGTCAGCAAGACAGAGGGACTCAGAGCAGGAGTCTGTGTGCACTGAGGAAAGAACAAATCAACCTGTGCCATAAATCAGCTCTATTCCTACCAAAGCCAACCTCAGACGTTCCCTTGTGAGCTCTGGAGGTAAAACCAGAGCAGCCAAGCTCCCCTGTAGGCAGCTCTTAATCAGGCTGGTGTATTTTGCCCAACCAGGATCCCAGACAATTGTCCAAAGTCTTCCTATTCAGACAACATTTGCAAGCAGAAAAAAATAGTTTACTTTGTAGGAAACCTAGATGGGTATTAGTCCTTTCTTGTGTTGTCTTTTTTTTTTTAAAGTAATAACATATCCTCATTCTAAAATGAATGATTGCATTATTTAGTGGTTGCAACTTCTGCCAGCTTTCTGGATTAGTAAATCAAAATAATGAAATTGTGAAATATCTTTCCACCATCAAGAAAAGAGAAAAAAAAAAAAAATAGAGTTTTAGGGCTTTCCCAAGCATTTGCAGTGATGAGCTTGCCAATCAATTCTTGTTGTGCAGTGAGCAAAAAAGAACTAATTATGTGACTTATATATTTTCTTTTAATTTCAGAACAAAGAACATATAATAATTGTTGGTACTGGAAACTTAAATATAGAATATGCAATAATCCAGAGTTCATTATGGCTTGAGGGACTAGTAAAAATAATAAGGCATTATGCAGTCCTAAGGAGCTTCATATCTAGAAGGTAAATACTTAAAAGCCATGGTACATCAGCAAATCCAGAGGCAGGAATAGAGCTTATTATGGTTTTAGGTAGGGGAACATTATAATTCTTGTTTTTAAATCAGCTTTAAATCTGATTGCAGAAGAGCTTGGTTTCAAAAGGGAGATTTGGTGTTCAACAGCATGGGAAGGACTTGCAGTTCAGACACTTTCTACCACTTGTCTGTTGGTATTCCATGGTAAAAAAAGAGCCTTGAAAATCACTAGGAATCAAACAAACTGCAGTTAAAAGCTTTGATCATGTAGTGGAAATAGGAAGCAGATAAGTGAGTAGTGTTTGCCTTTATCGTTTTGCCCTCAGACCAGGACGACTGAAATTTAAAGTCATTGTTTGATGACTTTTTTTGTTTACCCTTCAGAGTTATAATGTTTTGATCATGTCGGTTCAGTTCTTCATGCAGAAGGGCCCTCACTGCAAAAAAGCAGCTGGGAAACTGCCCTTGCTTTTGACAAGCTACAAGCTCTGAATGGTGAAGGTTATTAAATGACCTCTTTATCCTTAAAGCAATGAACAGCATCTGAGCCATAACCCGATATCAATAATAACATAATCTATATTATATAACTCTAGTTACAGGGACTAACTCTAGTGACTCTATAACTGCAGTATCTTACTGGTAACCAGTTAAGGGTTGCAGTGGGGTGTTCTGTGTCCTGCAGGGCCAGGCTGCCTTCAGTCACCTCCCCTGTGCTTTGCTTTCACCCCGAGTGTCAAGGTCTTGGATATCAAGGTATCCAAGCCTTGTGGAGGACAGGAGAGGAGAGATGACCTTTGGGGCACACCAGATTTCCTTCTTGGGTGTGTCAGTGGTTTCATAGTCCTGCTCCAAATGAGATAGAGGATTTCAGTCATGGGCTACCCATATTCCAGCTACAGGAGAGAGGGAAGGCTTGCTTTTTGAAATACAAATTTTTATTAGAAGTGAATCCTCCAGAAGTGACTTTGCTATCAGTTGTGTTCCTGAATGGCAGCTTTAGCAACCTGGCTGCTGTGAATCCTCTCATTAAGACACTACCTCTGCACAATTACCAGGAGTAGCACAGGTCACAGAGCCCATTAGTCAGCAGAAAGAATTCTGTTTTTCTAACGCCTGACATTGGCTGTAATTTGTTTTCTGGGTTTAGCACTGATGAGTGACAAACAGTGACTTGTCATCTTATTGCAATGAGCTGCTCCTTCAGCAAAGGACTCTTGGGCAAATGCTCTGTAAAGCTACGGGTGGAAAAGACAAGGAGATGAGAAAAGCATCTCAAAGAAACCCCTGAATGGAGGGAAAGGTAACAGCTGGATTAATGTTCAACTGCTTCATTTTGGGGTTTGCCATGAATAATTAAGTGTAATTAATAAATGGTGCCCTGAAGATAGGATCAAACAGACTTTGGGTGTGGTACTTAATCCTTCCTGAGTTGGGGAGTAAGGCCAACAGCCTATAATGGATTTAACTAATTCTCTTAATTGCAGCTTCATTTGCCTGATCTTTCTAAGTGGTATTAATCTAGTGATTTGCAGAATAAGCACATGGAAAAGACTTACCAAAATCACGTTAGGATCTCAGAGATATATTTTTCTTCTTAGATTTTTTTTCAGTGGGAGAAGAGATTTCATTGACAATGCAAATTCTATTAATTTGGCTAAGCATTCACAGTCCTTGTTGGTATAAAATAAGAATTCAAAATGTCATTAACAAATTCAACCTTTAGAATCTATGTTCGCAGTGACAAATTCTGCAAGGCTCCTAATTAGTTATTTGTAGATTAAATATTTTGTAAAAGGCAAAACTGCAACATTTCACTCTCATTTCCATGCTGGGTACTGAAGCATTGCACAGATTTCTGTGTCTCACAGAACCATTCACAAGAAACATCTCCTGCGTGTTGGTGACCACACTGGGAGACAATGAGACAATCACATTTCTTTATCACCCTTTGCCTGGACAACAAAAAATCTGCACAAGAAACCATCAGGTCTGAGGAAATTCCAGCTCATATCCTCAGGTTTTCCTCCTGAGGAGCCCTCTGCTCCTACCACACAGGTGTTCAGTTCCCTCCTCTAAAGAGCTCACTAAGTTGAGCCCAGCAGAGCTAAAACAATTAAGGAAATCTTGAGAGGAAAACTACCACCAACAGTTTCCCTCCTTGGGCACAATGGATAATTTCTTCTCTGTCAGCAATTAGACAGAGAGAAAGCTAATGAGCTGCAGCTCACATGGGAAGAAGCGAAGGTGAGTGAATGCCCTTGACTTGCCATAGGTGGCTGGGCTAATTTTGACTCGAGCCATTTTGAGTTTGATCCTGCTCAGAGGTAATTTCTGTTCTCCTTGCCTGAAACTCAACAACATCATCTGTGCTTTACCCGTGCAAATGAACAGCAAAGTTCCCTGTGGCCCAGCTGGGCAGCATCTACCAGCTAAGTCAAGTTCTGCCATGCCTTTAGCTCATGGGAAGGATTCTTCTATTTTTTAATTATAAACTGCAAATAAGATATACAAAAAAACCTTAATCAAATATGAGTACCACGTGTTCATGTAGGTTTGTGCTGCTTGTCCCTTTCCTTCCTATGGTTTGCTGCCTCCATTGCTGTTTTCTCTTCAGTTGGGCTCAAAGTGATTAGGAAAGACTTTTTTTCTTCTCTATGTTTGTACAGCATCAAGCACAGTGAAGAATCCAAGGGCTTCTTGCCCTACTGTACTATTAATAATTAAGAACAGTCATTATTTTATTCTCATTATCAAATCAAAGAAATAATGCTGTTTCAAAGCTACACATGCTGTTGCAAGTAGCAAAGTGCTTGTGATACCCATGGCCCTTTTGCTGCTCTTAGCTAGCCACTAACTCACTTAATTTTGTGTAGTTTAGCACATTACAAGATTGTTCAAGAGTGCCATAAATGATGTCAGGCACCATCAGAAACCACTTCAGAAAATCATTGCCTGTAGCCAGATCAAAAGGTGAACACCTGGAAACTTGCAGTTCTGGGAAAGCAGAATAAATCTTTTTTTTTTTTTTTTTCCTCCTTTCTCTTCCTTTTGGAGATTTGTTTCTTTTTGCCTTAAAGAATTTGAAAGGTTTATTTACAGCTTTTCAAATGACCCCTAATCTATTTAGAAAAACATAGCATGGCAAATTCATCTCGGGTGTAACTCCATTTGTTGACTTAAGCAGGCTTGTGCCAGAAGGGAGCCTGGCCCAGGAGTTTCTCTGCAGAGCAAAACAAAGTATTTGAATACAATATTTAATTGGCTTGTTTAGTCCCACCACAGACTGTCCTGGAATATATTTATTAAAGGTAATTCTTTTATTTTGCTAAGATTGCATCAGTAACTGAAACTCATATTATTAGCTTTAAACCTTGTCCTGCTCCCCAGGCTTTGCTGCTTGAGGCTGATAATTTTTGCAGCACCTGACAACATTTAAAGAAACATTGTATTATGTAGTTTAGTGAAATCTAAGACCATAAATAACTGGGAAAGTTGCTTATTCTGTCAGATATCAGCAACATAATTAATTAAACAATCCATCAGAGTCAACATTTGGGAAGTAATAGAAAAAGTTACTCATTGTGGTACTGCAGAATTTAGAGACTGTTGCAAAGACATGCAGAGTCCATAAGTAATATTAAAATTATGTCTGCCATAGATAATTTAATCAAAACATAATTGATTTGTTTAAGCTTACAAATTGCTGGCATTATTCTCTTCATATGTATGTATTCATTCATTGAGTTCCAAACCATGAATACCTTCATGAACATATAAACCCCAGAAAAAGAGTCTGGGGCACAAACAGTCCCATTGAAATTGGTCACTGCTGCTTTTTGTGTGATACTGCACTAAATATATAGGATGAATCTGGCTGGCTGAGCTCTCTCCATATGCTGTGTATGGAGCAGGGCACTGAGGGAAGAGTGGAAGGACATTGGGGGAAAGGATTGGTAAAATGGGTATGGAAAAGATATAAAGCAGGGAGAAAATAGGAAGAGGGAAAGATAGAGATGTTTTGAAAAGCAGAAATAAGCAAATGAGATTGGGAGGCAGAGATGGGGCCAAAGCATCAATGGACAACCAGCTCTCTTCCCTGCATGGCTGGTGAGTGGATACAGCAGCTCATAGTGTGAATCCTCCCTCACCTGCCCCAAGAAACCAGCCCTAATTAACAAACCAGTGATGAAGTCAATAGGAAACTGGTGAACAACTTGTGTTTTGGAAGACTCAGTTGCTTTGCTTTTATTTGGATGATAACGATGCGATTGCTTAGCTAAGCTGGGTTTTGGGTTGTTTTTTTTTCAAATGTAAAAATCTTTATACAATCTGAATTATTTTACTGTGAATGAGCTCACTTTAAAGAGTAGCACTTCATGTAGATTTGTAGATTTCCATCCCTCTTTTCTAACTTTAATATACCGATGTGAGAGTTGTGCTTACTGCAGTATCCTGCCCTCTCTCCATGGTTTAGTCCTACAGCTTAACAATTATAAGAGAATCCCGAGGCTACAGAGCACACGCAAACATGTATCCAGCTGAACTGATGGAGACAGCATTAAGAGGGAAATTTCTTTCAAAAATGAAAATTACCTTCCCTGTGCAAGCAAACTGATTTGCAGAAAAAAGCCTAATAAACAGAGTCTTTTAATGAGACATCCAAACAATTATTTTTTTTACAAACCAGCTTCTTGCTAAAGAAGCTGGCTGGGTGTATGCACATCCATTGCTGCTAAAACCAATTGGTTTACTAAATATGCTAATAATATATATGTATTATTGACAAATACATATGTTAATAACTCAGCCACAACAAAAATATTTAAAAAAACAAAAAAGAAGTAGGATTCTGGAGAAGGCTGGTTTGATATATCAAAAAACCTTTTAACTTTATACACTAAGAGAGAGAAAACAAACATTTTTCTGTCATATGAAACAACAGAAGGTATTTTAAAAGAAACAAATATAAATGGTATAAAACCCCAAATAATTCTTTTGAGATAAAATAAATGAAATGCCCAAATTATTTCTGTATATATATCTGATCCAGTGCGACTGGGATTTTAAGATTGACTTAATAAGAGCAAGATCAAGCTCTGTAGCAACAGTGATATTATAGACTCTATTTTGATCTGGAATTACAAAGTCTGAAAACTTTTGGGGTTGCTCTGGTGAGCTCTCCCGTATGAAGCACACTTTGAATCCTCTCAGTGGTTCCAGGTTACAAATGACAAACCTAATCCGAAGAGAAACATTTACATGTTTGATGTTAACTGTAATAACAGCTTTATTCGGTTAGACCTCTTAAACCTTTTAATAAAACAGATACTTGACACATAGTTTTTATTTTTTTATATAATAGATGTATCCCCCCAAAGTTTGAAGTGATAAATCTGAATAGAGTAATATTTCTCGGTATTTGCCATATAGTTTGTAGGTATTAGCATTGCATAATAAATAGATGTTTTAAATATTTGTTCATAGAGGTCTTTCCTTGAACTTAAGCATAAGTTATCTAAACAGTTGAAAAAAGATTTATAGTTATGAAGAGGCCTATATGTCAAGCAAAGTTTTATGATATGTTCCATAATAAATTAGCAATAAATGGATACAGGTGACTGTGGAATTTATGGCCTTTAATGTTTTAATGCTTCACTAAAGAAAAACCTATTATTAAGGTCCTAAAGGGTAATACAGGAATACCATCTACAAATTGTCAAATTAAATAGTTGTTGCCAGGTATGTGAACAGTGGAACATTTTGGCCTGACCAGCAGCAGGGGTAGACAGCAAAGAAAGTAACAGAAAATTAGATCATTTCAGAAGTGCAAGAGAAGATTTCACCCTGCCAACCCTACTCAAGCGAGTCACCTCTGTTCCAGTTGTACTGAAACAACTGGCCTGACCCTTAACTATCTCACATTTGAAAAATCAGTAATTATCTAGGTAGTCTGAGTCTACTACCAGGGCTCTGAACTACTCATACAGGTAAAGGCTGCGGGACTCATCCCAGTTTGACTGCTAAAAGCTGGTGAGTGAAGCACTTGGCTGAGACTTTTTCAAGTGTTTCTATCCACATGAAAACTATTGCTTGAATCCAAGAAATAACACACTGGGAAGGAAGTGAATTTCACTGTCCAAACACTGTGTCCTGAGCTAACACTGGAAATTGCCCTAAAACAAACAGGGACAAATGCCAAAACTACTGCAGAGGCCTCTGAACCCTTTCTGCTGACATCTCTTGAGTGGTCAAACCCCATCAATAGATAAAAATATGGATAAAGCTGATGAGAATGCAACCAGAAGATACACCAAACCTTTGAATCAAAACAGGGAGAGAGATTTATCTTTGAAGGGAACTCAGAGCTGGCAGTAAGGAGTTAAGATCCCAAAGCCACTTGGCAGCACCTGCCCACTCATGGGGAACAGCCCCCAGAGATGTAACACAGACCCAACCCAGCACTCAAGAAAGGACGGGGTCAAAATTACTTCTTTAAGATCAGGCATATCCAAGCCATTAGCACACTGTCTGCACGTTAACACATCAGCACAAAGATAGGGCAAGGGGGAGGGGGAAAGAGTTATGCAGAAGTGCTCTGCGGCTGCCATTGGGGCAGTTCATCTCTAAAAGGAAACACATGTTATCCAACCCTGCGCCTAATAGAGTTGGACAGTAATTAAAAAATATCTTTTATTTGGAGAGCTGGGTCTTGAAACTACCAACTCACACCATTAATCTTCTTGATCTACTGCAGAGATCTGCAGCAAGGGTCAGCAAGCAGGATCTCTGCCGTTTGGAGAGGGCCGAGCACCCCGACAGGACAGTGAGCTGTAAAACAGATACAGTCGTTACACACGGTGGTTGGGAAGGGGATTGTACAGTACCCAGTACCTGATCACATCACCGTCTCTTCTCCTATCACTGGGGTGCCACTGGTAAATCACCTTCAAAACTACCAGCAGATCCTCAGAAATAAGATTTGGGTGAGGGAATTACATGGGGGAAACTCTTTGGATTGAATGGGAACCAGGATGAGGGCTTGGAGAAAGGTGGTGTTGCCCTCAGATGGCTTGTCAGAGATGGCAGAGCAAAGCCTACTGCTAGGCTGGAGATCTTGAGATTCGTTCAAGACATTTAAAGTCCCACATGTGAGTGGTTGTTGGGTTGTCTACACTTGTTAAATGTGCCATCACAGTTAAAGCAGCAAACCCAGCTTATCTGCCCCATGCTCTATGCTTTCCGCCCAGCATTAACACAGCCCTGCTCCAGCAAATGATTACCCCAGTTGGATTTGCCCCAGCTGGGGAACCCTTCTGGTCTAAAGCACCTTGACACCTTCTACCAATAAAACTAAATCCACAGAGGATCTACTACTGGTATAACCAGGCAGAGTTTGTGGTCAGGGGAAAATCTATCCATAACCAGAGCAGTCACCAAATACCAGTTTTCTAGCAGCGCCTGGAGAGTGGGATTTTCACCAACATCTACAGCTATCTGCAAAGATGTGTCAGTTTAAGCCTTCTTGTCATTCAGTTAATCTCCAGCATGGCTTCAGTAAAGAGAGAAGCTCTCCACTCCAGATAGCCAGGATAATTGTTAATTAACCCATTAGTCTTGCTCACTTCACAGTTCCTTTCCTTTCTGTGCTCTACCATGACGACACCACTAGATGTTTTTTCCTTATTTTGACAGGGCTAAGAATCTCTCTTTGGGTTTTTTTTTCAGATTTTGGGGTGGTTTTAAAAAGAATTTGATGAACACCTGTGATTTCATCTGGAAGTTGTTTTGATCCTCATGATGTGAAGAGCTAAATTCCAGATCACCTCCCATCCATATGTCTGTCAGATGTGTTCGTATTGTGCTGGGTTGGCCAGGGTGGGGGTTTTTTTCCATTATGAACTATGAGCTTATCTGACCCTTAGCGAAGACTGCTGCAGGTGAGTTATAAAGCTATCTGCTGATCAGATAAAACTCAGATGCTATGCTACAGGTATGACCTTTGTTCTCAAAAGCCTTCTGCTGTGCTTTGTCCAGAGGGCCATCAGCTCCCCAGGGAAGGCTGCTTTACCCTGAGGGAGCCTTACCAGGCAAGGCAGAGTCAAATGCTATGGAAGCTCTAAATAATTGCTGTGTTTCCTTGTGCTTTTATTTGTTATTCATCACTTGCCCTACAAAGTCAGTATCCCTGTAAAAGATAGATTATCAAATAAAGATCCCATGATTATTTCTTTGAACGCTTTCTCCCTCAGGACAGAACAAACTGAGATGATTGTGTGAGCAAAGGATTAGTTTAGCTTGAGCAAGTGTCCCCAGATCTGGCTCTGGGGTATAATATCACCTTTCTGTTGTCTCTGAAGTAGTTCCACTTGGGAAATATGAGGAAAAAGACACCCTCAGATACCTTTTTTTTTTTTCCATAGATGGCAGACATTAGCAGACTTAGATCTAAGAGTGATCCCTCTTAGGCTGATAGAGTTTTCTTTTTGACTGGTTTCAGTAGCTGTGATGAAAAGTCCACATGTAGCAACACTCTGGAAAGGTCAGTTCACAAGAACCCTCAGCTTCTGGGGACGAGGCAAGGAAAACAGTGCTTGTGTAAAGACAGTTTATATCTTCTTCTAAATAAAAAAGTTAAAAAATTCAGACAGATTTGCTAGTTCAAGCCAACATTTATTAAATTTACATATTTAGCCAGAATACCTGTGCAAACGAGAGAAAAAAATACATTACTACTTTAGCATAGGTAAGGTTCTTCATTATAACTACAGGCTTCTAAAATATAGTTTTCAGGCTATTCTGCCCCTATATACCATTGCAACATGATAAATCTTTAAACATACAGCTACGTTTCTTGAGATTTCCAATGTACAGATATTTTAATGACATCTACAGTAGTGTTTAAATGAGCATAAAGAAATAAAATTTATGGATTTCAGGTGCTTCTGAGTTTAAAAGCAGACTGAAAAATATGAAAGTGAGGAAGTGCTGAGGTATAATGAGCTACAATTGCTTTACATTTGGGACTTTCAAACATGTTTAAACCATTGGAATCTCTTCTTGCATTCAGACGTGGTTCAGACCTTTAAAGCTTCTTCATATAGATGCTGCACACTGGGAACACTGGGAATGGCTGTGAACCAAAGCTCTGCTCCAGGACACTCCTGTTCCAGCCTGTGGTTCTGCATCACAGCCTGGATTTTGCAGCTGAGGTCCCTTCTTGTTATGTGCCCTCAGCGACCTCTGAGGGATATAACTGGGAAGAAGGGATGCTGAACTTCAGCTGCAACCACCAGACTGCTGCTTGGAGACTGGACTGCAGGGACAGATGGTGTTTCCAGTATTACTTGTCATGGCCTGCAAAATACCACTGCTCTTCTGCCTGAGCAGTGTGTATGGAGATAAAAACCATTATATATCAAGGTGAGTAAAGATACAGGAGGTGCGTGGCCTTCATGCCCAGGCTGCTGGAAGCTCTGTCAGAGAGTAACTGGGACAGGAGGGAAAGGAGAGCTACTAGAAACAAAGATGAAGTGAGCTGGATGCAAGCAGGAGGTCTTGTCCTGTCAGGAGAAAAAGTGGAGCAGGTGATTGAAGGAGTACATGTCCAAGTAAAGATGAAGAAAGACAGGGACTTTTCTTCTAGGAACAAGGCACATCACAAAATCAAAAATAGTAAGATGAGGTTAAGTCCACCAAAAGAAAGGGGTTGCTCTTTGCAAGACAAAGAGGAAGATGCTGAGATACAGCCTTATTTGAAAGGGTTGCTGTACCATGCTGATGAAAAAGAAGCAAAATAAAAAGAGAGGTATGCCAATTCATATGAGTTTAGACATTTCAGGAATTACTGCAGAGTCTGCACAGAAAAAGAAAAGGCCAATGATATTGAAAAAAGGAAAACTAAAACAGGACAGATAAATGAATGAGTCAGCCTCAAGATCTGTGATATGTTACCTTCCACTTGGTCAATAGGGGCTTCCTAAAAAGTAGTGTCTTCTGATGCTGAAGAGAAACGGGTAAGAAAAGCACCAGTAGCTATAAAACTTGAAGGTGCACTTGCATGTACAGCTTCTCTATAAGGCAACAGTCTAAAAGGTCTGGGTTCTTGTCTGGCTTCCTGGGTTCATTTATTTATAGTCTGTTTTTCATGTTAAATATTTCCAAGGTGGTGATAGTGGAGTGTGATGCATTTTTTTCTTCTTCTCTCCTGCAGGTATGCAGCAAGCCAAGGTTTGTATCCAAATATAAGTGTCTCATTTGATATTGGATTAATGGCTCATATATGTCACAACAGTGCTGAGCCTCAACAACATTTCTACTGTGATGTATATAACAGCCAAGTTCAGGGACATTTCTCTGTTTTTGCTTTCTCTGACAATATCTCCCTTTTTTTTTTCTTGTTTATTTCAACTCAAGAGGGACTCAGGAAAAAAAAAGTGGAAGTTATGCTAATGAAATTCTGTGTTTCCCTTTTAAAGATACAAGCATAATCTTTCACTAACATGCTTATTGCAAATTCAAGCATGCAGAATCAAAATTCAAAATTATTCTCACTCTCAAAAACAAAACAAATACATAAAAATCTCTAGAACACAGATTTAAATCAGAGCAGAGAATAACACAGCTTGAGATCAACAGTCAAGTTCAAATGTAAACCTGAAATTCCACCACTAAATGGTGAATCTAGCCCAAGATTTTGGCTGTAGATGCCCTTTATCAAACATCCCCCCTGGGACTGGGAGAATGAGGCGATAGCAGAGAGTCACCTCTCCAGGAACTGAACTGACTGCAACTTGTCTGCAGTTGGATGTCTGGTTCTGGTTTTATTTCTGCAAGTCTGAAGTTAAACGATATATTCTTGCCCCCTGTCACTTGACAGAAGAATGTGCTCAGCCCCCTAACATTTGCACTGCCTGTCTTGCTGCCATTGTTAAGAGAACCCACTGCCTTGTAAAAATGTAACTACACGTGTTTCATAAAAATCAATATAAAAATAACAACACTGGGGTATTTACGTCTTTCTGGAACAACTGAATTCTGAAACAAGCATCTCTGGTTCTTCCTCCTGCGAATGGATCACATTACATTTCACTAGGTAATAAAGTGAGGTACAAGAGCCTGCCCAGTCTGTTTTCATCTTGTCTTGTACAAAGTCTCCGATATACTTACTCATTATTCAACCTAATGGGCCTGCATTTGGCATATATTGAATGTTAGCACTCTCCTTGGAAGCTGCAGAGGTTAACTGCTCCTAACAGTCTCTTTCCTTCCTTTCTGGGCATGTTTTCACCATGAATAATAGAAACAACAGAACTGAGTGTCATAATACCCCAGAATGAAGGTGCTGGTGCAAACCACAGCGATGAAGTAATGGTAGCAATTTTTCTGTCCTAATCCCCAGTCATCCCAGTGGAAGCTAGGCCATACCTGGAAATATTTTGAAATGTATCAGGGAAGGAATCTGTTGCTGCCAAAATGCTTGCAAAATGGAAGGTCCACATTAATAAGCATGATTATCATTCTTTACTCACTTTATTGGTAGTGTTTGCGTGACTGTGGCTATGCATGAGGAAAAAACCTCCTGTCAGAAGCTGCACTGGAGATGTTACACCCTTCTTCATTCAACTAGCATTGCAGAGGAGGAAAAAAGTGCTTATAAATACAAATGACCTAATTTAATGTTAACTATGAGCTAAATCATGGTCACTGTAGTCCTGTAAATGGTCCTGCTGTAGCAAGTTAAAAACAAAATTACTTTAGAAAACAGAAGCTTGAAATATATTTGTATATATTTTAGTATATCATTCCTAGGCTCTTTAGCAAGGAATTACACAAATTGCTAATCACACACAAAAATGAATAAACTGTTGATACAGCTGAAATGTTTTCTCTGCTCTTGTTTTGCACTATAATGTTTTCCTAGTCCCTGCACTCAAAGTAGATACATCACATTTTGATGTAGTTAGGCTCTTTTCAAGGTGTGAAATTGGTTAAGTACCAACACCAAAGGAAAAAATTCTTTTAATACTGCGCCGTGCCACTTGAAGCAGTATTACCCTTTGGCTCCAGGCCAACGAACTCCAGTGAGAACTATATTATAGCACATGACTATAATAAAAGATATTTAAACATGGCCTAACAATGGATTAAACTAGTAAGACATAGTTTGTGTTAGATCCCAAGGATGAATATCAAAAATAGAGGCAATAGTTTTGAAACAACAGCCAGCAGTGCAACGTTTATTTCTAATATAAACCAGACAGTCCCCAAAATAATTTTTGGTTTATTTAATTCTTACCGTTCATCTTGTGTTCTTTTGAGTAAGCTAAAGTAAGACACCCGCCTAAAAACACCAGCTGGTTTTGATTTTGATTCTGGATCTCTAGTGAGCTGAAAAACTGTAATCTGCATCTGCAAGGGTGGGGAGTCATTTCTGTAAACAATAAAAATAAGGATTTTCTGGGGGGGAAGGGGAGCTTGTGAGAAGGTGCATTTTTGGAGAAGAGAGAAAAAACCCTCGCTAATATATTATAATAAATTACTGTTTTGTCATTATCTGGTTATATTTGCACAAACATCAATTGCATGTGAGCCCAGAAAAAGAATGTCTCATTGCCTTTAATATGCACTGCAGTGTGCACCCATACAAAATCATTACTGTAACAAAACCAGCTGCGTGTAATAGAAAGCAAATGATTTACAATGTTACTATAAGAAACTACTTTATTTCATATTATCATAAAAAGAACAGCACTGAAAATTTGCATGACAAACACAAGAATCCAGGAAATTCCAAATCTAATTCATTTTTAGGTTTTAATAGGTATTAACTTACGGAGGTGAATTGTTACGAACATTTCTTGAAGTGTGTTTCCAGGAAGGTTAGCTGCAATATTGGAACTTGTATTTAGTGAAATGCAAACTAGTCCAGCAGATGAAGAAAATGCATACGTCTTGAATAGTAGATTCACTGATGGACCTAAAAAATAATATTTTTTTTTTTTCACCACGCTATGGCTGAGGGTTTGGGTCTTTCACGTCATTGGGGCTTCACTCCTCTGCACAAAGACTGCTGGATTAGGTGCTGTTCTTAAAATTTCAGGTCTGTTATCAACCTGCGCAGCTTCAGTTTTCAACTGTTGTGAAATTATAACCAATAAACACAATCAGTTTCAAACCCATGTTCTGCCTGGTCATACAGAGCAGCTGGATCACCTAACTGATTTTAGCAGATCACGAAGGATCATCTCCCACCTCACATGTGAAACAAGTTGTGACTGCATGGTGGAAGGTAAGCCTATTTTATGTATCTATCAAAGGAGATAACAGCTGTTCCCAAAAAGGTGGCAGGCATGTAAAACAAAAACTAAAATCTTGAGCAAGTGAAGCTTTATAAGACCCAGGCAGGACTCAAGCAAATGTTCAATGAAAGTCACTTTTATGGCTTTACTTTGGTTTATCGCAAGGCAGTAATAAATGTGTCTCATTAAAAGCCAGTAAAAGAACACCACCTACACCACCAATTGCTGTAACTGCAGATACAGCAGATCTGGAATAGTTACCTAAAGACCCTCATTTCCTAGCATTTAATGCTTCCCTGTCCATATAAACTAGCCTTCTATGGATTTAAAGACTGTTGGACGCTAAAAGCAGCAGCTGTTGCTGGGAAAATGACACTTTCAAAGCCCCGTTTCTTTCTCAAGGTGAAGTTAGAGGGAGGCTGAATGAATATGGAGCCCTCCTTGGCTGAAAAAAAAAAAAATATTGCCAGAGGAGAACATGCTAACAGAAAGAGAAGCAATTCCCCCATTCTGGCTAGAGCGTAAGTGTTTTGCCTCAGCTTTATTGCTCAGCGGGTCAAATTCATTCCTGGCGAAATGGCAGTTCCCATGGTGAAGCCGCAAAAAAATTCTGAAACCTTCTGGCACCTGTCAAGAAATGGGGATGTGAAAGTGGGGGGAGGAACTGGCATGTAGAAGCTGGGATTAAGGGTGGGAGCCACCACATAAAAGCTTATTCTTGTTCTAGTTGTTAGAACTTTTTTATTGCGTAGAATTTACATACATGCTTATTAAGTGGTTTAAAAAAGAAGCCTGACAGATATTAAACAGCATGCCACACTCTTTATGCTGCTGCCATACAGATGTGTCCAAAGCATAAACAGACTTACAGTCAGCACTTGGTTGCTCTATGGGAGAGTATCTCTGTAGTAAAGTTCTCCAAACTTTTCAGGACAATTAACTTGAGAATTGGAAACTCTTTTTTTTTCCTTCCCAGATTTAATCCTTTGCTTGATCTCTCACTGCTTTCCAATTATGCAGGGAAAATATATAGCAAGTGTTTTAATACCCTAGATTGAATTTCCTAAACCTAAGCTAGCAGCAGAGTTACTGGGCCATGGATTCTGGCACAAGAAGTACAGCTGTGTGTGAGCTGGTGGGAAAACTACTGGAATATCATGACTAGCCTTGGTGTTCACACTTCAAAGAAGCCATGGAAAATTGAAAATAGATCAGAAAAGAATGATTTCAAGATCTGGTATATCTGCCTTGTAGGGAGAGATGTACGCAGCCTAATCTGTTTACTTTATCAAAAGAAAGGTTAAGAGACTTGATCATGACAGATTAATACCTACATGTGGAGAAGATTTGTAATGGCTCTGTAATTTAGCACATAAAAATGAATCAAGACCTAGAAGCTGAAAGTGGTCAAATTCTGGTTATGGATAGAGCAGACAGGATTAACAGTGAGGTTAACTAGTCATCAGGAAAAGTTCTAAAAAAGGATCATGAGTCCTTCATGCCAGAAGCTTCTCAGTCAAGACTGGATGGCTCTTTGGCATATGGAGACCTGTGAACTGGGCTGGGTGCAGGGTTCTCAGATGAGGCATTCTGACCTGAGCAGATCTGTTATATCATGGTGATCCCTATGGCCAAGGACATGCTGAGGTAGGTCAGTCTTCTTCAGTTGAACTAGTTGACAATATCAATATCAATACATGAACCACAGTAAAACTTACATCCCAAATAGTCCCCTCATCTCAGCAACACTGACGCTCTGGGAAGTCCTGTCACCTGTGCTTGGCTCGGTGCGCAGATCCCTCTTTCCTTCCTGATGCCTTCTATGCCTGGACTTATCTGCAGAAAATATACAAGTGGAGCCAGGTCATCTGCTTTGTCAAACCCCACTGGTGCCGTGCACATCCCAACTCCTCTGATCTTTCTTCTCCTTCACTACTTCTTTTCCCTCACAGACTACTAAATTTCAGGCTTGCCACTGGATAGAAAAGTCTGGAAAAACATCTTCTTTTGGGAACATATTATGGGTACTTAAACATTGAAGTGAATCTCTGTTTCTGTGACTTAAGTAATTTCAGGGATAAGCCTGAAAAGCGCAATCTTGGCTGGGATGATATTTAAGCTAGTGCTTACAATGGCCTGTGAGTTTTGCTGAGTAAAGGTTATTTGCACAGGAATGTTAGTCTTGTGCATCTTCAGTCAGCACTCTCTAGGCATTAACATGCTGCTCAAACCCAGCAATGGTGCAATTATTAAAAGTAAACCTTAAAATTTCCATGACCTCTTGATATTGTCACTAGGGATGGAAGGACCCATTAGTGGCAGGACACTGTACAAAAGATCCTGAGATAAATTAATGGGCAAGAACATCTGATTGCCAAAGTGAAGCATTTAATTATACAGCCTTTTCTATCACTGTAAATGAAGCTGGACATGCTGCTGCAGTAGTATGGGGAGAGAAAAAATGAGATTGAGCAGCAGCAAAGAAACAAAGGAGAAGCTGAAGGAAAACAAAATATGGAGATGATTTAAAATCCCCTATGAGACCTGTGCCTGCTAATGCATTTTTTCAAATGATTACGACTTACATAAAATACATTCAGACATCTTCTTCTCATTAGAAATACTGAGTTGAAAAAGATATAACCAGTATCCCAGTGTGTTCCACTTACATGAGCTTTTGAACCACAGCTACGAAGTTGCATCCAACACTGGCATGGCTTAACATCATATGCTGCTGGATGATGAGACATATGTGTTCTTACATGGACAATCATATCTACTCTAACATCAGTGAGAGTGTTTCTAGAGAACAATTGCTGATGGTTTAGCATGGTTTCTATTTTTCTACTGAGACTGGTGTTCCCCAGCTTTGATTTCATATTCTTCTAGCAGATGGGAGTTTCAGAAGAGCTGCTATAGAGAAGCTATAGAGAAGCTATAGCTGCTATAGAGCTGCTATAGTTTCAGAAGAGCTGCTATAGAGAGCTTTTACTGTTATGTCCTGCTTTTTCATGGTTAGGTAGGTAATGCTGTCAAACATCAATGGAAAAAGAGGGAGCACCCTTGTCTTAAGCCATGAAGATGCAGTGAAAACCCTAAGGTAATGACCAAAGTAAGAAAACAAATCTCTTTTGCTGATGCAAAGTCCATTCAAAGTGATGGCTGAAGAAGCTCAGAGGGTGACATCTATATCCTAACACTTTAGAGCCTTTTTAGTGAGTGGCTCAATCAGAGAGAGCTCCAGTGGCAAACTTCCACAGCAGTTCCTCTTTTAGAAGCAAAGACAAATAAGCATGAAGAGCAAAGCTCTTCAACAAGCAACTGTAACACCAGGTAACTGTTTTCATTTTTATTTACTCAGGCCCTGAAAAGAACTAAATCTGACTGCATGGCTTTGCTGTCATGAGCAGGTACAATTTCTGAGCACAACTGTAAAGCGATAGTGGACAAAATGACAGCAGAATCTTAGGAGATTTCTAGTGTCAGGGAAAGGGCTTCAGAGCTGCAGATAATAATCAGAGGCTAAATTCTGCTTTCCATCACACTGGAGAAAATTCAAAGTAATTATCCCACTGACTTCAGTGGAGTGATCCTAGATTTATATTACTGTAAGTGACAGCAAAAATTGGCCCCAATATAAAAATAATTTATCTAAGGCCCTAAGTATAGTTGCACAATTCAATCTGTAAATAATGCCACTAATGCACATATGGCTAATTTACATCCTGACTATGAGAACTCATCCAGTGCTGATTTCCAGGATGCTTGAAGCACGAGGCAGTGCCAAAATAAATTTGAAGTATTCCCATAGCCCTCACAATCCTTCCAACTTTTGGTGTTGGGAAAAAGATGCACTACGGATATTTTGGAAAAGTGAAATTTTATCTGTTATGTGACTAGGTATCGGATAATTCTTACCAAAAAAAAAGGCATAGAAGACTGTCAAGCAGCACTCCATGTCTACTTGTAAGAGCTCTACAAGCTCTCTCAATAAGTTGTTTTTATCTTATTTGTCTCTTACTGGGAGCAGAATTTTGGGAGCAGCTTGAGTTTTCTAAGTATAAACCATGCTTCAAAGAAAGAAGGGATGTAAGTAACATTGGAGAAGAGTGCTTGGAGTACATACATTTAACGCACATAAAACTTAACTACAGCAATTTAATTTAGATCCCTTCTCTAATCACATATTTATATTAAGACCTTGCTGGAGCCAAATTGAAATTTATATTGCTAGGAGGCAAAGACGATATAAAATCTGAATTATTCATCAACTCAGCGAGAGAAAAATATTCTCCCAAATATTGTTCTGGGCTTTATATCAGCTCTGCAATGTGGGGTGAAGAGTTAGAAAATCCATGTCTTGGTTTACCAGGGCTTGAAAGGAGACATGTTAAGTCTAAGCGTAACAAATACATCAACCCTCCTTCCTTCCTTCATGAAACATTTTGTTATGTTATTGTACTTTTTTTTGTATCATCAGGGAAGAAGAGTTCTCCTGTTACCAACACGCAGGAGGTGTTGAGGCCCTGCAGTTAACTGCAGATTAATCACGGCTGACTCAGTGCTGCAGGTGGATTCCATTAGGCCCTTCAACAACAGAAGAGACATGGGGTAGTCCTCTGGTAGAAGAAAATCTCTGGGAAGAGATTCTGGGGGCAGCAAAGCCTGGGAAAAAGTCTTGGGAACGAGCAGGAGGTTTAAATGTGTTATTTTAGTTAAGAAGCCCAAGCTTCTAGGGGGACTTTTCACTCTTTTTGAGGAGCACACTATGCTTTAAGGTGGGTAGGTATTTTACCTGCTTGCTGCAACTGCTAACTGAGTACACAAAGGAATGATATAACAACAATAATTCCTTTTTGTCTGCCCTCATATGGCAGTCTGCTGATGTTGAATGTGTAGTATGTCCTACAAAGCACTTTGATGTCCTAGAGAGGGAATTAAGGAAGTTCAGAACTCTCTACAACCTCCTGAAAGGTTGGTGCTGGTCTTTTCTCACAAGTAACAGGACAAGAGAAAATGGCCTCAAGTTGTGCTAGGGGAGGTTTAGTTAGGTATCAGGAGAAATTTCTTTACTGAAAAAGCCCCGGAACAGGCTGCCCAGGGAAGTGGTTGAATCACCATCCCTGGACATGTTTAAAATTAATATAGATATGTTGCTGAGGGATGTGGTTTAGCAGTGAACTTGGTAGACTTAAGTTGATGGTTGGACTCGATCTTGAAGGTCTTTTCCAACCTAAATGATTCTATGATTTTACGATTCCATTACTAAGAACTTTTCTTAGGACATAATTTTCTGGTATTTGCTAAGATTCTCCTTAAGAGAGTTGATAACTTTGGATAATTTCTGAGGTAATGGTCTCTGAGATCCTTCGAGACCTATAAAGAGAGAATAAATGCATGAGTTATTTAAACCCAGGAGAAATACCTCTGAAGAAGCCTCATCCTCAGACAATGATAAAAATCT
>VYZX01019112.1:147341-160500 GCA_013401335.1 Brachypteracias leptosomus | reverse complement strand
GGCAGCGGCAGGAGGGGAGTGGGGCCGGCGGGTGAGGGGAGGCCCGAGGCAGCAGGGGAGTAGCGTCGGTGCTGTGCGGAGACCCGGCAGCCCCCAGCTATGGAGCCGCGGGTAGGGCTGCGTGGGGAGGAGGGAACCTGAGGAGGGGTGGGTGCCACCCGCGGCCAGAGCGCTGGAGGAAGGACCGCGCTGAGCCCCTGACAGGTGTCCCCGCCGTAAGTGCCCTTACGAGGCAACTCCAAGACTTCCAGACTTTGTGATTGCCGCTGAGATCTTCAAAGATGATGTTGGCAGAGCAAGCCCAGAAGTGGTTCCCAACTCATGTGCAGGTTACGGTCCTTCAAGCCAAAGGTCTGAGGCCAAAAGGTAAAAATGGCAGCAACGACGCCTACACCATCATACAGCTGGGCAAGGAGAAGTACTCCACCTCGGTGGCTGAGAAGACCCTGGATCCTGTCTGGAAAGAAGAGGCCTCCTTCGAGCTCCCTGGATTACTCATGCAGGAGAATCCAGAAAAATACATCCTGTACCTGATTGTCATGCACAGGTCACTGGTGGGACTGGACAAGTTCTTGGGACAGGTGGCGATAAGTTTGAATGATATGTTTGAAGACAAGCAAAGGCGGAAAACAGAGTAAGTGATGGTTGGGTTTTTTCATTATAATTTGTGTTCCTTGTGCATTTGGGGAGGGTGGGAAATAGTAGCCTTACTATCAACATACTTTGAAATGAAATCGGGACCTTTCTGTCTTCTGTGGTGTGTTCAAAGCCCCTAACGTATTCAGTTATGTCATTGTGGCCTGACCTCTTCCTGAGAAAAGTTTACTGTAATCACAGTGGTCTCCCTGCACAGGGAAGGACTGTCAATAGCATTAACATCTTTTGACAAATTGTTGTGTGTAACATTAACTCATTACAGTGTGGTTTTCCAAAGATTTTTCTTTGTTCTGCACTGGGCCATATCCCCGTTCAGCTCCTACTTCAGTTTGAACCATACACGAGACTTGGACTCCATCAAAACCTGGTGCGGTTCTCTTTAAAAATGTTTTCCTTCCATTGCTGCAACCAAGCATCTTTATTTTATATTTATGTATAGTGGTCAATGAACTGTGACTTAATGAAGGCCTACCACAGCAGCACAATGCTTTCCTGATCCTGGTTGGTCTTAGGCTGCCATCCTGCAGGCCACTCTCTACAGCAGGCCTCAACAGAGAAGACTGAAGAGAAATTTCTGCTGTTGTAGCCTCCATCATTACCTATATAAGCCTTTCTCAAATAAAGTTGTTGTTTGCCAGTAAATTCTGGCATTGGAATGCAGAAAATCATAGCAATTTATTAGGCTGAACTGTAAATGTATTTAACTGAGTGTTTCTAAGTAAATAAGTAAAATTGTAGTTATGACATGGTTGCGTGAAGATGTCTGGTACCAGTGTAGTTTATCCTCAAAAGTGTATGGGAATAAATTGTAGATGTAAACATACTGCAGGCATGCCTGTGACTACTTGATTTGTTTGTTTTAGCTATGTTTGTCCCACAGAAGTAGTCCAAGAACAGCATGGAGACTTCCAAGCTAGCTATACGTAGGTAATGGTGTATGAGCACTGACTTCTGGTGGTGGTTAAAAGGTTCCTGCCCCAGGTGCCTTCCTCCTCAAGCATCTCTTCAGTTGACTAGAAAGGCTTCTGTGCCCAAATCTCCGCTGTTAAAGTGGTGTTTATTCTGTTACTGATGGTTGGTCTATGTTATGATGCTGGACTTTGCATCAGGGTGACATCAAGTCTGACATCATTTGTCGCTGACTGTGCTGTAGAGGTGTGAACCTCCAGCAGAGCCAGAGCAGGCAGTTGGAGCTGGAAATCAGTATGGCAACACCAGTCAGGTCTTGTTGGTCAAATGACCATCTCTGCAGAAACCAACTCAAAACCTGCTCCTATTTATGTGCAGTGGCTGAGGTTGAAGGAGCACCAAAGACAAGTCAAAGCTGTCTTTGCCCTGGTGTGGGTTTTTGGTTTGTTTTTTTATTTTGTAGATTAAATTTTTAGCAAAATGGTATGTGCACTAACCATGTAATGGGAAAGAACGTGTTTGTGCAGAATCATGGTCTGAAGTATTACACTTTTTAATTGCTTATCTTTTTAAGGACAAACTAGTTATCTTGATGCAATGCATAGTAATACCTGTAGCCTTAGGGTCTCAATTTCTATTTACACTTGATTCAAGAAGTTTCTTTAGACATGCATCTTAAATACTCTTTAATCATCAGTTGTAATTATCTTGCAAGTCAGTAGGCAACTGCCTCAGTTTATACACCTAGCTGCTCTACAGGAAAAAAAGGTGAATGAAGGAAGTAGAAATGCTAGTAACTGTAAAAACCTTTTTAAATCTAGTTAGAAATAAGTATTCAGAAACTGGAGGGAAATATGTAATATTCGTGTATTACTGTGAGTTACAAACACTCTTTTCCCTTTGAGGAACCACTTGCTTTTGCACCAATTTTATCAAAAGTAGTATTGGAGGCTTATGAAAATTATTGCAAAACTTTGTAAGTGGGTTAATTAACAGAGTCCTTGTGATAGCTAAATAAACATTCAGGTCCCTTCAGTATTTTTATATGCAGCTGTGCCATTAACAGGGCTTCATAGGTGTTCTTTATATTTTTATTTCTTTAAAATGTGAGAGGAACTGGTGCTATGTTGATGTGCAGCTTCCCTCGACCCCCGCTGAAATCACCAGGGCTCCCCGAGAAAGCTGCGTTTTGCCTGCAGAACATGGGGGCCTCTGGGGAAATTTTTACAAACAGCCAAAGTCCTATTTTCAGAAGTTAACTCGAGCATTTAAGACTGCAAATCTTAATACGGGTGTTAGGCTTCTAGATCCGAGCAGCTGTCCTTGTAAAAGTCCTGTAGAGGTGTAAAAGTGCGGGTGGTGGTTTGGGGGGTTTTGGCAGCACAAACTCACTTAGTGCTGGTTTAAATTCTTACGCGTTAGGAGCCACTGAAAGTGCACTTTTCCTGCTGGTGTCTTTAAGTGCGTAGAAACCTGGAAAATCTCCTTTTTGAAGCTCACTTTTGAAAAAATAATTTGGAGTCCTTAAGCATCTAGATGTTTTTGAAAAGTTATGGTGGTTCTCCACTTCTTGCCTTGATGGACCTCGGGTGTGTGCTGCTGTCTCCTGTAAGCCTTAGCTGGAGACATGGATGCAATATTTGTAGGTGTATGTGGGAGGAGGGCAGACTTTCAGGAATATATTTGCAAATCCTATCTCAAACAAAACACTTTCTTTTTTTCTTTTTATTAAATCCTTTTTGATACCAGATATTCCTAGTCCTGTGTTGGCAGTAAACTAAGGGTAATATATTTGGACCCGAAGACCTTCTAGCCGTGGCTACGGTGTGGGAACTGAGACACCCAGTGCCTTTCAAGACCAAGTCCAATGTCTTTATTACCAAAGCGTTCTGATGGTTGAAAGCTATATTCATTGTTTCAGAAACACTAATCTGTTTTATTAAGCAATGTTTTTACTTTCAAATATGTTCAACAGGCTTGTGGTGTTATTAAATCCAGAGTTATTTTCTTATGTTGATGTAACCTTAACATTTCTTGCTTTGTTTGGGGATGAATGAGATCCAGTTATTTGATGAAGTGTCTATTGGTAATATTTCTACTTTTTAATATATTTAATAGCTTCCTCTTTCCAACACAGCTGTACATATGGTGCTGTAAGAGACAGACTCAAGAGTCACCAGGGTATTGCAAAAAAGATATTTAATATTCTGCACAATGCTGAACCCTGTCAGCAATTCCCTAGTGCTTTTTTAGTGAGGAGGTATGAGAAGTGAAGGCTACCAGCTGATTTTGAATTCCTAGGAAGACCATCGGGTCTATGACATTTGGCTTTTTGTATATTTTTTTTTTAACGTAATATTTTATAATTTGGAAGAAATAAATCTAAAAATTTACTGCAGCTTCAGAAACATTGTTAGAGAAAAATAATCCTTTTTTCTGTAGAGCTTTTTTTGTTACTTGTCTCATCTTAAGAAAAATACTCTCTGCAGTAAAGTTTTCAGGCAGAGGCCTCGTGGTAGGATTTGCACGGCTAGTGCTCTAATAACTTACTCTGGCACAAGACTTAATCAAACAAAGCCCTATATTTACTATAATTTGATAGTGAAAATTTTGTGCACACCATCATGCAGTGTCCTTTTTCTTTCTTTCCGAAACTGATGGTTTTTCGAATTCCTAAAAGTGAAAATTCCTGGAACGGTTAGATCCAGATGTGGCTCAGATGGTCCCTTCCAGAGACTTCAGCCAAAGCATCTGCAGGATCTTAGTTAATTTTCTTTCTGTCTTGGTGCAAAAATGCCCATCACACTGTGCTAGCTTCGTAAATTAGTGTCTCTGGCATCTCGCTGTATTTGGAAATGGACGGGCTCTTTTTATTTCTCTTTTCGCTGGAGTTGGAAAACTAAGCTCCAGATGCTGAGAGATTTTAGTGAGGTTTTTTTAACAGTTCAAAAAGCTTGGGAGATACTGCTTTAATGGAAGTATATGTAGCATAAGTTTGCTGATTTCTGACACAATTATTTTTTTTTTTTTTCTGTAAAATCTTGTGGGTTTTTTTCACTCATCCTGAGAATTATGTGATGTCTTTTTGGTCAGCTGTTGCAGAACAAATATATCTCTATTGCTTTTGCAGTTTAAATGTGAATGATGATCAATATTTTTTTTTTTTTAAAGTATATATATGTTTTTGTAATAATTTCAATTCAGTTATAATTCATAGTTGCATTAATACTGCTAATGACTTGACAGTGCATAACATCAAAACAAACTTTTGAATTATGGAATAAAAAAAATACTGATTTACTGATGTGTCTTAATTTAGTGAAGTATTTTTCAGTAGTTTTTCTTAATGACTGTGCTTAGTGGTTTTTTCCTGCCGTGTGCTGAACTGGATGCAGTAATAGAAGAACAAATTTCTGTTAGATTTCACCGTGATGTTACTTATTTCATCAGCATTTGCTTTGTCTTTGTTGTTCTTTAATTCCACTCTTTTTATTGATCCATTCCTTATTATTCCTGGAGAGTTAATTTTTTTGGACGTTCAGCTGATTTAAGATGCAGTGCTTGTCTGGAATGTTATAAATGTGAGGAGGGCAGGCGATGGCAGGGTTGTTATTTCTCACAGAAATTTTGTTGGAGGAAACATCGTTTTTTTGTGACTTAATTCCCCTTCTCCCTGGTTTCGGTAACACCTCAACAATCTCCCACCTACCTCCCAGATTGCAGCAGTGTTGTAAATAATGTTTATCTGGGCATAATACAGTGAAGGAATCTTGGCTTACATCAATCATATAAAACAGTCAAAACCAGCTTCTCAGCAAACAAACAAAAAAGAATTAATGGTTGACCACAATGAATACACCCGTGTTGTAAGCACTTATTCTTCAGTGCTGCTGAGCTTCCTGAAAGATAGGAAAATTATGTGACTTCCTCCAAATTAATGTGAATTCCTTCTTGGCAGCTTCCTCTTGGATATGGGCAGGTATCCCCTTCGATGGCTTCTGCTCTGTCCCCTTTCTCATCTGCAGCAGCATAAGCAAGAGGCAGGTGCTCAAGTAGGTGGCTTCGAATACAACTTGAATTGTGAACAAGCAAACAAGTAGTAAATAGATGGGCTTGGTGCTTGTTAATGAGCAGTGCCAAAATAATTCTACGAAACAGGACACTTTATAAATATTATTTACTAATTTTAAGACTTAAATTTAGTTTAAACCAGAAAAAAATGCTTTTTAGGTGATAAAACTCAATAGTAGTGGAAATGGCAGGCTGTAACAGAAATTCTTGAAATGTTGTGGTTAAAATAAGAGGAAAAAAGCTCCTTCCACTCCAGTCAAGATTGGGAAGAATAGTAAATGACAAATCGCTAAAGGCACAGAAATAATGAGCAGCCTGGAGGATCCTTGTGGATTTGTGCTCTTGCTTTCGTGGTACCACTCAGTAAATGTGAAAAAAAAATGAAGGAAAGTTAGTAGTGAGGAACAGAAGAGAAAGTTGGTTATGAGGGAAAACAAAAAGTTGCGCTCACTTGTAGCTTTATGGGATTAGAGCTGTATTTTCAAATTACCTACTAATATTCCCAGCATTTACATTTCAACAGCAAATACAAGCACATCCTCTGACTAAGGCAGAATTCTGAGTCAGTCTGAGTGTCATCTGGGTGGAAGTACTTCTCCATATTCTGTGTGCACACACACTCAACTGAAATCACTGGCCTTAATTCTCATACCTTCAGTTCTTTTGTTTCTAACATAAGTGTTCACATGTAGTCTTTAGCCAAAGAGGTAGGTAAACTAAGACCACTTTAATCACTTTGATTACAGCTGATGTTAGCCAACCCCTTAGTAAGGGTGTTGTGATATGCCAGTTCCCCTATTTTGTGGTGTTAGTGTCGCTCTCTAGTATTTATTTTTAAACTTTGCATTGTATATCTCATTGCATTTGGCTTCCAGAAAGTAATAGTATTGATCTTTGTGAGTGTCATCACTTATTTTAATAAATAAACTGTTTTCTTCTTCATATCCCCTCATAGATGATGCAGTCTGTGCGCAGCCCTTTGCCTTCATTTTCCTACTAACTGACTTCTGGGGCAGTTTTTTGATATCTGAACGATTTATCACAAAACATACTTCAGCATTTTTCAGAGTGCATTTGCTGCTAATGAAAATGTTAGATCTGGGCTTTGGATGTTGTTTTTATCGATTAATTGTGGACATTCATGTTAGTGGGATTTTGTGGACCAGGTTTCTTCAGTGTATCTAGCTTAAAAATGAAGACCTAAGATGAGGTACTTCTCTGTGACAGCTGATGGACATGTTCTCTCACTGGGATATTGATGGTCTTTTATAGGTGTAGTTTTAGAAATACCTTCTGTTATAGAAAATTCTCCTCATCACTGTGTCACAGATTAAAGTTTCTTAGCAGATCAGGATGCTGATTTTACCTATAAAAGCAAGGTTAGAAGCCTTGTGGGTTCTGTGATGATTATGTGGCTTTTTGCAGAATTTCTTCAGTAAATCATGAATTAAGATCAAGATTTAACACAATATTTTTTTTTTGTGCAATCTAATTATTTTGGCAAAGAAAAATTAGATCAGCTCAATAGATATTTACTGGTAAAGTAAAGGCAGAGTGGTGTATTTGAGAAGCAGACAAAATGAGGGGGAAAATTTCTGTGGTACTTTCCATCTTTGGCACTAACAAAGAAGATCATCTGGCATTCACAGGTTGAATGTGCTGGCTAGAAGACTTCTAATTCCTATTGGAATTGGTGGACAGTATTCCAGTGGTTTTGGAGGCTGTTAAAGTATATAATTAAAATGTAATTAAAATTATGTAGTGCGTTTTCTTACCCATACTGTTAACCGTCAACCTATCCTGCTCACTGTTAAATGGTGAGCAGAATAGGTTGAGTGATGCTTCAAAGAAGAGAGGGGGCTGAGACTTGGAACTATCAAATTCCATGGCAGATTTGGAGGATAAGACACAAGCACATAAGCTCCCTGCTGTTAGGAGAAAAGAAACAAGATACTGGTTCCAAAATATTTGTTGAATCAGGATGAAGGGTGCAATGAGAATAGTATAGATAAGCAAAAGTGAATTAGAAAAATAAGTTAATGGGAAAAAATGAATTCAGAAAGAGGGGAGGAAAAGAACAGTTGAAGAAATTGCGTTGAAAAGTAAATTTGTAGATAACTGGCTGTGTAGATGGATTAGGCAGGCCAGAATTTTGTAACTTGCTCATTTATAGTACCTTATTTCAGGTTTCTCCTTCTCTGTTTCTGCCTTAACAAAGGTAAAGGGTTCAGAAATGCTAATACTACACAATTTACTTTAATAGTATGCAGAAGGTGATTATTGTCTTTCTTAGAAATAAGGGAGTTTAGCTTTTTCCACCCCTAATTGTAGGTATGGCCAAAACGGAGTTGTTTTGTCATGCTTAGAAAACAGCCATGCTCCTTCAGATAGGGGTTGTGTTTTCCAGGGCTGACTGGTCAGCAGGTTTTTTCCTGTTCAGCCTTGAATGTTGATCTTTTCTCTTTACATGTTCAAAAAAAATTGCCAGCATACAGAGTGGCAATTTATATAATACTTACAAACTAAAAAAGATCAGAAACCTGCACGAGACAGGCGAAGCCCATTAGCACACTCAAAAACAGATGAGAAAATGAAGCAAGGGTTGTTCTGATGGAAACCATAGGGGAAAAGTCAAAATCAGAGGGTGTATGGAGGACGTTGTCCTACAGAACATTTGAAGGTGAGAGCAAGAAGTATGAATGTGATTCAGAAGGCAGTAGGGCTTCCTTTGAAGTTGGGAAAATTTGCCAGACTTTGTACAAGGTCTGTTTAAATAAAGACTGTCTGCAAGACTGGATGTAATATTTGGTTATTAAATAAAAGGGCATCTGCTCTCATAAAAGCCACCCTGTTTTGTTCGTGTATGTTATTGGCTATTTTCCTACTTTGTACAGGCTTTCTATAGAATAAGCTCATGGCAGCCTGACAAATGGAGCATTTATTGTGGCTAAAAGTACTGTAAACAAAACCAAAATAGCAAGTTTTATTGGCTTTTATAATACATTACAATTTTTTAAATTGGCAGTGGTATAGTGGAATTTAGTATTGTAGGGCCCAAATGTTGTTATCTGAAAACAGTGGACTTCATTTTCCAATTCTTTTTTCTATTATATACAAATGCTGCTTTTTCTATTTGTTGCTCACGCCCATGTGTTGTAGAAACAGATTCTAATAAGAAACATTTACAGACTTGGTTGCTCATTCACGTGCAGCTCCACACAAATGCATTGCCTGCTTTTGTTCTCATCTGTTTTTAAAAAAGTAATTATTCACCTTTGAATTTGAAGAAAATCATGATTTGAGTCTGCTTCTCATATTGTCTTGTTATGAGCTGAAGCATATGGAACCTTCATTATAACTAAAGCAAGATAAACTCTCCGAGGTAACAAAGAAACCTCCTTGAAATGCCTATGAAAATTAAATATCTGTCTTTTATACAAAGATTTGATCCAGCAATCATTATTCAAATGGAAATTCCTCTGAAGTCCAGAGGAACTTTGCTGGAGTAAAGAGTTTATGAGTAAATTCTGTTGGAATCAGTAGTGTTGAACCTGGTCCCAGCAGGTATGAGGTCCAGTCCTTGACGCCTTCTGTTATCTTCCTAGGGTGAGGAGAGTTTCTTTGTTTTCCCAGCTGAACTCATTTTTAGTCAGGTTCTTCAAGGTCTACTTTGCAAACAAAGGTACAGGCTGCAGAGGCAATGTATTAGTTGTGTGCTGGAATTCTCTCCTTCAGACCTGGTGAATGTCAAAATAGTATGTGGAGGTTTGCTGTCAGCAGGTGAGTGACACAGGGTGCCTGTCGGTTCATGGTAAGAATGTCAATAATTTAGTGAAATTAAGTTTTAAAAGAAAAAGCTTTCTTCCACACAGCAAAAGCTTAAGAATTTATGTCTTGATACTGTTCTAAAACAAGTTAGCAAGTGTCATGCTTCAGATTAAAGTGCTGGTAATTCCTAAGTAGAAACATGTGAAAATTCAGCAGTTTTATCAGAGATACAATATTAATGTTTGAGACCTGTGAGGGGAGGGAAAGAGGGGGAAGGAGAATATGTTTTCTTACAGTGTACGCTGAGGCTGTCAAAAAGTGAGGTCCTCTCTGCCTGTTAAGCCTCTTAAAACACTCATAAGCCTTATTTATGTTTATGTTTAGTGCCTGTCTAAGGGATCATGGGGAGGATTTTCTCAGTTTCAGGGTGATTTTTGGTCTGGGGTTTTTTTTTTCCTGCTTTCATTTGTTGGGTTTTTTTTCTGCACAGGCAAGATCTGAGCCAGGGCTTGCTCATTGTGGCTGTGTATCGGTTTTATTTTTTTAAGAGAATATACAAACACATTTTCCTTTAGAGAAGAGTTTTAAAGAGACCAGGCTACCTTGTTGTCCAGTTTTTCTGATACTGTATATTGCAAAAAAGATTTACTCTTGGTTCTGTTATGCGTGTTTTCTGTAATGACTCTATAGATGACTTAAAGTGTTTCTGGAATCAGTTACCAAGAAGTGAAACGTTATTAAATAAAAGGAAAAACGATCCATCTTCTTCAGACACATAACATATTTCAGGTTTTGCATTTCATTTAAAATACATAAATGAAGTTACCTCACAACAGAAGAAAAACTTTCTTCCTAGAGGTTTAATTGTCCTCTTACCAGTTTGAACTTCTGGATCTACTGATCTAGATTCATGCAATCCAGTGCTGGGAGAGAGAAGGTCTGATATTTCTTAATTGTTCTGCTGTAGTGTGGGATATAAAACCTTGACATCACAAAACAACAAAAAAAGTTATAATACTCTTTATCCTTTCACTGTTTCTTTGGCGGGTCGCTTTTGGAAGTATTTTTTCAACTTAAAAAATAGTATCTCTGCCTAAAAAATTTTATTTACGCTGTCACCTTTAAAAATATTTATGAAATCTGAAGGGAAATTGAGGGTTATTTTTCTCCTTTCCTGACCTTGTTTTCTATATTTGGCAGTATTGAATAATGTATGTATAACTGCATAATCAATTTTGCATCTGTGCTGATAGGCAATTTCATTTCTTAGTCTCCAGTTCAAAAGTTACTTCATCATGATAATGCAGTTGTGTTAGTATGTGTGCATGTGCTTCTCCTCACCGTGAGTTTAGAGCACTTCTTTGCAGCTGAAATAGACCCTTGTGCCCTTCTTGGAATAGGAAAAGGCTCTTGATGGTGGGTTTGGAGGAGGGATTAGCTGTAGGTGATTCATTTAGGTGAAGCTCTGGAAGGAAGATTGAGTCACAAATCTGCAGATGCTTTCATGGGACAATGGAGCACAGTAGGGAATGAACGAGAAGCTTGAGTAATGATAAAGCCTTTGTTGGACCTGGCAAAGAAGCATGCTTAGCTTTTTGAAAGTGATGATCACACTTTTGATCTCTTCTCAAGGAGTGGGGGTTTATGTCATGGTTCCAAAGCCTGTGGAAATATTTCTGAAGTTAATCCTACTGGTGACCTGCAAAAGAAGTGATGGCTGTTAGATACATCTACATGCTCAGTGTTCTGCCACTGATGCTCATGGAGTTACCATCAATGTTAGGGATTGCAGTTGCAGAACTGAAATGGTGGTTGACTATTCAGGGGTATCAGATGTTTATTTCTTTGCTATTGCACTTGACATAAATCTTAACCAGTGGTTAGAAGGAAGGGCCAGAGGGGAAAAATGTTTGCTGGCACATAAACCTGAGCAAGATCAACAGAGAAAAGGTTACTGGATGAAATATTTGCCATGTAATTTATATTCAGGTAATATGCATCACTGCTAAATATCAAAATAAAATGTATTTGTATTTATAATTAGCATTAGATACAAATTCTCTGTTGTAAGCAGATGTGAGCCCATTAGCTTTGATGAAGTTCAGTAAGCCTCCAGAGTTGATTTTTGATTTTCAAAACAGGTGAACAGTGCAAAGAGCTTTATGCTAGCTTAGTTATTAAGTTTTCTCTTCAAATATAGACAAGTTTTTCAGTACAGGAATGTTTTAATTCTTGGCATGGAATTTGGTTTTCAAATTTTAAATTCTACCCTCCAGATACATTAACCAGCTAACCAGAATTTAATGACTAAGTCTCCAGAAAACACAACTTAACTTGCTCTTTTTCTCCTTTAAGGTGGTTTCATCTGGAGTCCAGACAAGGGAAGAGAACTAAAGACAGAGGAGAAATAAAGGTCAATATTCAGTTTATGAGGAATAACATGACAGCAAGTATGTTTGATTTGTCAATGAAGGACAAAACCAAATCCCCTTTCGCTAAACTAAAAGACAAAATGAAGGGTCGAAAACCCGATGGGACATTTTCGGATACATCCTCTGCAATCATCCCAAGCACTCACATACCTGATCCAAACGTAGAGACATGTAGTGGTGAAGTACAAGTGAAATTGAAACCAAAAAAACCTTTTCTTCTGGGACCTCAGCGGCTGTCCTCAGCTCATTCAATGTCAGATTTGACAGGACCTCATGTCTCCTCAGACAAAATCAAATCCAGCACAGTTGGCTACTCTCATCTTTTCAGGCGTCAGCTCGAATCTTTTGGTTCGGTTGATGAAGGTGGTAAGTAAAACCCATGACCATTATAATTACAGTTCCCTGCTTCTAGAGCATTTTAAAAAAATCTGTTTCTTTAGTTTGTGAATAATTACAAGGCCAAAGAGTTAAGAATTATTGCTGGCCTGTATTTTTTTTTCACTTCTGTTTCACTTCCTTGGTGGTAACTCGTCATTACTATTTCTGAGCGTAAGAAATAGCTTATAGTGGTCATAATGCATGGTAATCTAGCATTTTTCTTCTTGAGAGTATGTTGCAGTGAAGTATTGCATTCTAGAGGGAACTCCAGGCAAAATAATGTCTTGTGAAAAATAGAAGTCTGTTTAAAAAGTTGAAAACTACAGATTTATACAAGGAACTGACAGTACTTTGCACTGTTCAATGTTACTGTGCAGCAGTAGGCTGCTGTTGCTTTCTGCAATAGCAGACTAGTCATAGCTGCTAGTCATAGTTCTATAAAGAACTTTGTTTTCACAGAGGAAACAAAAATTTGCTGTAGTGTCTATCCATAAACATTTCTGAACCACCAAGTCCAGGCCAGAGCTGTTCATTTCTTTTTAAATAGCTTAGTGAGCAGTGTTTTGAACTGAGACTCAATCGCAAAGCTTCTAGAGCCGAGCTCAAGTGGGTNAAACTCATCAGGAGAGTTTTGATTATGAGTCAACTAATCCGTTTCTGACAAACTTCAAGCCTACAAGCGTGTTGCCATCTTCAAGGTAGGTTTTTGCTGTATTTCGATCTGATATCTTGAGCAAGTTATATAAATGAAAATGTGAAGTGTTGAGCACAATCTTTGTGCTTTATATACGTTTATATCATTGCTTATCTGTTTCAAAGTAAAAGTTATGAACTTTTTGTATAGTTTGAACTTTTCTTCATTTTGAAGTTACATTTATATTGCTAATAGGTACTGTGAATGTTCTTGGGTGTTTGCCTTTGTGGAAGATCTTGTTCATGCTTCA
>VYZX01019112.1:123330-142194 GCA_013401335.1 Brachypteracias leptosomus | reverse complement strand
TAGAGAGATTGTACAAGTTATTAACAAGGTCCTCTGAGACAGGAGACGGGTAATTAACAAGACCTACAGAAAGAGAGTTTAGGTAATTAACAAGATCTTAGGCACTGGACACAGGGAAACAAATAGTCCAATATTTAAAGCTGACAGGTTGTTACTAGTCTGATCAAATTCCAGGTTTGGGGAACTGAATTGATAGGTGTTTGAGAGCTTTCTAAGAATCATTATGTGTACATGTTTATATTTTATTTACATAAGCAACATAAGTGTGTGTCTATTCATACACAGGTATACATAGAGAAAAAGGCATTAAAAAAACTTTAAAAATAGCACTTCCATGACCTAAGTGTTTTTAAACTTGGAGAAAAGAAGATAAAGCTTGTGCCTACACACTGGTTACACTTTGTCTCAAGTTCTAGCAATAAAAATGTTACATTCTAAGCAATGTGGGAGATGAAATAGTGGAGGAGAGTGTCTTAGTAGGATTCACTGTAACAATTATGCTGATATTTATACCATTAGTTACTGGTTAATTGGAGCATAAAATACAAAATTATTATTTAATTT
The DNA here is from genome assembly GCA_013401335.1 of Brachypteracias leptosomus. Taxonomy (NCBI): domain Eukaryota; kingdom Metazoa; phylum Chordata; class Aves; order Coraciiformes; family Brachypteraciidae; genus Brachypteracias; species Brachypteracias leptosomus. The sequence continues at coordinate 141,630 of VYZX01019112.1, read as the reverse complement.
TTGTTCTATGTTCTTTTACTCCTTCAGCCTTTTTAAGAAGTTGCAACTCAAAAAACCCCAACCCAGCTCTTAAACTCATCTCTTTTGCATCTTTCTGCTTTGTCTGCCATTTCCAAATGTGGTTATTTTCTTCAGCCTCTCTCCCCGGTACTGTCATTGCACGTAGCCATCAGAGCTGCTGGCCCCTCCAGTGTCAGTATCTGCAGTTCCATCTCTCCCAGTGGATGCAGCCTTTGCAATAAGCAGTGTCTTCATATTTTGATATGTTCATTACTAGATTTGAAAAAAAAAACCAAGTGAGGTGCCATGAAAACATGAGGCTTTTGATAACCACAATGTGTTTAGATCACATTAGATTGTTGTATAAATAACAGCTGATGTCTGCTGTGTTTCAGCAAATATTAAAATTGTGTATCTGTTGGTGGTCAACTGGTTAGAGAAGCTTTTGTAAATGGTTACTCTGACTTCTGGATTACTGCTTGTTGGCTGAACTATTTTAGTAGAGCAGGTGCCTGGCTCTAGTCAACTGCCATTGTAAAGTAAAACCTGGTAGCTTAAACCACAGTGAAGGTAAGTTATTAGTGCAATCAATTCATCATCATCAAACATAAATGATGGTTAAATGGTTTCAATCTCACCTGTTATATATGATGTGCCAGAAGCATGTACTTACTGGCCACAGATTCATCAGAATGAATCCCAGAAGTTGCCTGATGAGAGCAAAGGATCGTAAAGTCTGTGTATTTCTACCAAGTTAGTCATCCTTTCCCAGTGTACAGTACAACTCACTATTTTAATTTTTGTATGCCCTATGTTGAGCTCTAATAAGTGTATAACTATGCTTACTAGAGTAATAGGTTTTTTTCTGACATTTTTATGTGCATTTATTTCTCTGTTGGTCAAAAATGGCACCAGGTGAACGATACTGTTTTCAGAGTTTTGTTTCCTCTGTCAGTGTTAGCATGTCTTATTTTAAGAACAGCATACTTCTGCATTGCACTTCTTGAAATGAAAGGATTTTTTTCAGTTCTCTGTTGAAATTTGACTAGACTTTAGTCAGCTGTGATTACCTATAGTCTATGTAGAATGTTGATAGACTATGACAGTGCATTCACTGTACTGTAGACTGTTACTATTTCTTACTTTGGTGTGGTGAAGTTGTCGGCAGAGTGTTATTTCAACAAAACAACGTGAGAAGTAAAGGGAAACTAGAAAACAGGCAGAAGTCATGTAAGAATTCTGAGCCTGTCCTGCCAGGACCATTATCATCCGATTTAGAAAGATCACTGCATATGATGAGAGAATAATGACATTTTTTTGCAAAGCTACTACAAGGCAAAGGTCACAGTGTTTGCGTTATTACTAGGGTGGTTTGGAACAATCAATTCCTAGAGAGATATTGTACAAATACTTAGTGTTTATCTTGAGTTTTGTGGTCTCTTCACCAGCAATCACTCCTAATTAGGTGTCTGGTTTAGGAACATTGTTATGAAAGTTCATCCTGCTGGCTACAGGACAAGATTTTTTCAAGCTTTCATTGTCTGTTGATGCACATTAGCACATTTTTGGAGTGGATGCATGAGGCATATTGTCTGTTCCAAGGGGGAATGCATTGCCTGTTCTTTCTTTCTTAAAAAAAAATATTAAAAAAATCAATAGTTTTATCCAGTTTCTTTCTTTGTCTTTAATAACTGCAGAAGCATTCAGCACTCCTGAACAGACCATTTCCAAAGGAGCCTACGTAAAGAATATGTAGCTTGAGAACAAATGATTTGCAAGAAAAGTGTGTCTTACATTCAGAGTTCAGGGGTTTTGGTCCAGTTTCTTAACTCTTGGCATGAGACTTTACAGTAATATTAAGAAAATGGATTGATAGCAACAAAACCTGATCCTCTTTTTGTGTCCTCCTGGGGTTACACAAACTCCAGAAGGCCTTGGAGCATGGCTTGACAGCAGGACAGTTTATATAGTGAAGTGTCTTCAGTGATGTTCCCCAGAATCTGATTGGGAAATAAATGGTAATATGCTTACTCCATACTTGCTTAGCTGCCAGACATGACAGTCATTCCTTCTCAGAGCATAAAGGGATGTCTCCACTGCCAGGCACAGCAGGCTAATATTATTCTATGGAAAACTAAGTTTCTGAATTTCATTAGCTGTATCTGATTTTATTCATTTCTTTTGTTTTTCTAGTACATTGGTAATAACTTAAATTGCATCATTGTATTTCAAGGTTTTGATATGTGTTGTGAGATTCCAAATAAAAATGTGTAAGCGCTGTAAAGAGAATCAGTCCAAAAACTAAGAAGTAGGAGTAGGAATAATACTTCAGCTCTAGTGGAAAATTAACATAGTGCTGCAGCTTTGCTAATTACCTGTACACAGACGTGCCATATTAAAGGAAAAAACCTGAAAGCTCACACTGAGCTTATTGCTATAATGGATATTTTACAAGATGTCAAGCTAAGATTTCAATATTTTGAATAGTAATTTTTAATGTAAATACCTTAGTTTTAATTTCTAATAGTATACAGTACAATGATCCTATAACTAATTGAATAGCAAAAGATAAGTAAAAAACTTTTGCTCTTTAAGAAAATGTGCTCCCATATAGCATAATTTAGGAGTCTGATTCTCATTCATTAAGTTGTCAGAGTAAATGGTTCAGGCACTAAAATGTTTAAATCAGTTACAGGAAAGATTATTTTTAAACATTGTTTTAATCTCTCAGCATTTAGAAGCTAAATATTTAAGCAGCCACTAGACCTAATCTTTGAATTTTTAACTACCATTTCACATCAAAAGACAAAATTACAGGCTTCAGTCATAAACTTGAGCTTGTGATACATCCCAAACTCGAGTTTCTGTACAAACTACAAATAATCTCCATGCAATGTTAAGTATTCATTTAAGTATTAACTACATCATAAAGCATAGGTGTTATGGGGAAAAAAGGTTTCTGTAGGTCTAATGAAATGTATTTAAATAGGGGAAGTAGCAAGAAGATGTAAAATAATATACTTGCTCTGATTATGAAATAATCATTGAAAACTCTCTACAGAATCAGCATTATAGTGTGTCTGTCTCCATTAGTAGCTTATACTGGTTTTATTTCTCATCACTTTTCTCCTGAAAGCACCATGGTGATAGGAAAGAGTTCTCATCTTAGATGCACTAAAATTAAAATTCAAGCCAATAGAACCTCAAAAATTCAAACAGACTTTACTGTTCCGTAAAAATGTACATGTAAAGAAAAAGTTGTATTCCAGGCAGTACAATAATGATTTAATCTAGTAAAAATAGCTGATATAAAGTAACTGTTAAGCAAAAGAATTGAATTCCCAGATGAGAGAAATGGGGGACATGACTAATTGCCATGCTAGATCGAAGAAGTCTATTCTACTTTTAGTGAGGTAGAGGCAATGTAGAAGCTGGGTGGTTTGCTTGGTCCATGTCATAGAATCGTAGAATGTCTTAGGTTGGAAGGGACCCTAGAGATCATCTAGTCCAACCTCCTTGCCACGGGCAGGGATGCCTCTCAACTAGACCAGGTTGCTCGCGGCCTCATCCAACCTGGCCTTGAACACCTCCAGGGAGGGACATCCACAACCTCTCTGGGCAATCTATTCCAGAGTCTTGCCGCCCTCATACTGAAGTTCTTCCTAAGATCTAACCTAAACCTACTCTCCTTCAGTTTAAAGCCATTTCCCCTTGTCCTGTCGTTGGAAACTCTCATGAAGAGTCGCTGCATGATCCTACTGCAGCTGATTTTGAATCTGTGCTTGTGTATTTACCTCACTTTTACTGGTTCCTAACTTTCTTGAAAGTGACCAGAGTGTTTGGAAGTTTTTCAGTTGTAAGAGACAAACTGTTCAAAATCGTTCTGGGACTGGGGACATGACCTTGAGGCACATCAAGACTCCACAGTGGTGGAGAGGGAGGCTTCTTGCCCTGTCTGGATAAGTGGAAGAGGTAGAAAATGACTCTTTGAGATGATGAAGGACATAGGAGCAAGAAGGTAGATGAGGTCTTTCAGTGAGAAAAGAGGAGTAGTCAAGCCAGTTTGGAGGAATGAGGAGGTGTTAGACTCAGATATAACAACACCTGGGAGTTACACACCATGTTAATAACAATGAGCCAGACAAACCCTGTTTGACTATAGTTCTCAAAGTGAGTTAGCAGAAAGTCCATTTATTAGAGAAGAAACATCTTTTTACTTGTATACTGAGCAAATTTAGTTTGGGCATAATCGAGAAACAATAATTCTAGAATCCCACAATGCCAGGTTTTTTACAATCACTGTTCACAGTAAGCTACACTCAAACCCCAATAACAAAAAGAAGCTTTTTGCCCAAGCTGTGAACATAGTTTTTTTGTGCTTCCATTGCAGAGGTTCCCTGCCAATTTATCAAACCCTGGGGAAAAAACGGAGACAGGCCTAGAAGTAGCACTATCACTATGAACTGTGATTGTAACACAGTAAAAAAAAAAAGACATTATTTTTTATAATTGCTTAGATCAAGGAATTCTGAATGCTCTTAGGAAGTCAGGAAAATGGCAGCTCAGAGGAGGATTATGATGGTTGTACAGCGTGTGGGCTGTAGTCCTGGAGGCATGTTTTCTGTAAGCTACTGCTGGTAATCAAGTGAGACGGTATCTTTAGGAGTGTGCTATTGTGATGAAGTTTAAATTAAAAAATAAATGCTCTCATGAATTTCAATACACCAAACATGCAACTCCCCCAGAATTTTACAGTATTTTCTTTTGAGGTGTTACATGGTCCATGGACAGTTGAGTGGTGAGAGCCTGTATCTGCTCAAGCTGGAAGCACTGGCAGGAACCCTGTGGGGCTCAGCGAGTCCACGGAGCTCCCACCTTACATAGGAGACCAAAAAAAATGTTATAGACAGTCTCAGCACCTGTTTCTTCCTTGAGAAGCAGTATATTTTCCACATATCTCTTTAAAATATGAGTAAGAGTATTCATGAGGTTTGGGTTTTGTATTGGGAAGTATTTTGTTTAAGAGTTTTACATTTTTTCGGTGATTGTATTCAAATTGCTTCATATAAAATACGCAGACGTGCTCTTTTCTAATTTCAGTTACAGTGTCCACAATGTTAAGAAAATGACTGCAGGTTTTTTAGCCAAAAAAAAAATAAAATTAGTCCATATTGCCAGTGATTTATATTTCGAATTTTCAAATGTAACTCTTCATAATCAGAACTGCTGCTTTTCTTTTAAGCTGCTGCTCTGGAAAAGAGTCCTAGAACTTATTTCACAGAAACTATAAAGTCATTCAAGGCAGGGAAAGATCTTGCTTTTTTAACCTTTCAGAAAGTCACTCAGTTGAGCAGTCAGGCCGCATTATTCTATATCTTGTCTAACATGAGGAAACAGTCCCAAAAGAAAGATATCCCAAATTAACGCCACACTTCGTTAAATAGAGACATTCTTGGTTTTCACCAAGCTAATTCGATCCAGTTCAGTTAACTCATTTTTTTTGTGCTGGGATCACAAAAGGCAGCCATGAATGAAGCAAGTTCATCATGTGTTTGACACATCAGTGTGAAACTAAAAGGCGGCTGCGAGGGAGGGTTCCTGCCTTTAGCTTTGCAGACAATGCCCGATGAAAGAGGCCCCTCATTCAGAACTGGTCTCCAGCAAGCCTGGCAGACTGCTGGGGATCACTGTTGCAGACAGGTATAATGGGAATTAGCCACTACTTGATTTGTCAGACACCTCTTGGTTTCTCGTTGTGACTGTTTGTGTAATCCAATCTTTATCTAATAACCTCAGTCCGGCAGATGGTTCATGGGACTTCTGTATGAGCAAAAGGACTGCCTGCTTTGGAAATGGAAAATAATGTACAGAATTAAAAAAAAAAGAATGTTAAAATAAAAAAGGAATTGTGGAAAAAAAATTGTAAACAAAATAGTTTTTTAACAGGAAAAGATCAAGTTTTACATTTTACCTAATTTGTGTTTGTAAATTATGTCACTTTTACACCATGAACTATATGACTTAAATTTTCAAATAATGATGAGCAGTCAAAAAATATATGCTCCTTAATTTAAGCTGCCTTTAAAATTAAAAAGAAAAGTATAAATATATTTTTGTATGTTTTTGCATTAATAGGAGTCAACAGCCATTACTCTTGGCAGCCAGAACATGCAGTCTACCTAAATGGTAGATTGGGTGATGTGAGAGAGTGATGTCTGCTCTGGTGCTATCAAGTAAATAGTATTTGTGAGCCATATTCAAATTCTGAGCACAATTTCAGAGAGTTTCCTCTCCAAACTTGCTGTAGCAAGTCCGTAAGAACATAGCAGCACTGATTTTTGAAGATATTTGCTGATAACTGCATCAAGCTGAGAGATCAGTGGAGCATTTCTTAGGCCTCACACTTAGGCCTGACACGGTGGCTGCTTTATCAGTATCAGCTGCACTTTTGCAGTTGAGGAAGAAAAAACTCTCAACACAACAACATCATGAAGTAGCTTTGCTTTTTGGATATGTGGAATAATCACTAAGTTTATGAAATAATAGATTATTTACTCAAATTTAAGTACGAAACAATTGTTGCTGGTAGAAGATGACTTTTCAGCTCTGACTTAAGCTGTTGATCTCACTGGAATTTCTAAAGGACCTTTCTCCTCTAGAGCTGCCATGAAAGCTGGGAATACATGTTAGTCTGCAGGGTTTTGTTGTTGTTTAACAATCTGATCCCAGGGATCTATTTCCAAAAAATTTCATTTGAGGAATCTTTTTTTGCTGAGAGCTCGAGGTAAGTCTAGGGAAAAGAGAAGAGCTAGGGAAGCCCTATCCTTCATATCCTTTCTTACATTTCTTAATTACTCAAATTTTATGACAAAAAGAATATGAGAAATAAAAAAAATTGTGAACACGGAATGCATAAAAACGTCCGTTAGCTTTGAACATTTTCCTAAGTTCAATGAATCAAGAAAATAAATAATATGAGATATTTTATAGCTTTATACCTAATTCAGTAGTGCCTTCTAATAGATGTTTTGCCCCGATAAAGTCTGCACTGCTAATATTTGGGGGTTTGTTTTTTTCCCACAGTTTTCATATGAATCCTTCTGGCATTGAGGACCTCAGGAAAGCAACGGTGAGTTATGAAGTGTTATGGAAAGCCATCAGTAAATACCAGCTAATTGGTACTGACACAATATAAGCTATTATTCTTGTTTAACCTCTTCAAAGGAAATGTGGTTTTTTATTGTTTTTCTTTTGACATACCCAGAAAATCTAATTAGAAAATTACAGGGTTAATATAAATTTCAAAATAAAGCACTTAATGTGCAGTGTACTTCTGGTATGGTGTAGAGAAGAAGGGAAAAATTAGATCTTTGCACAGAAAATAAAAAGAAAACTCTGTTTCTTTGAGGTGTTTCAGATGATTCTAGAGAAGTAATAATCAGGTGAGGAACCCTGCATTAGGCAGTGATGCATTAATTGACTTAACAGGAGCCTCCTGTCACTGTCCTCAGAGCCTTGAGGACAGAGTTTAGATAGAAAATCAAAACAGAAGTAATGAACTGATATATGATAGGATTAATAAAACAAATAGTAAATGAACAGCCTCTCAGAAAACACTAAAAATAGAAATAGTAGAAGCTATTATTCAAAGTACTCTTTTCACTCTAAAAGTACCTAGAATAAATTGTGTACTAAGAAAAAACAAAAAAAAATCTACATATTTCCTGTGCAGTGTCTTTGTTTGAAGGAAAACGTGGCCTTACTAGAATTTGTTCTGTGAATAGATAGAATCTTTAAAAGTGGGTTTGTTTTCAGTCTTTATGTAGAAAACAAGTTTCACAAGCAAATATGACTCCATACTGTTTGTTTTTTGCTGGTTTATGTAAATGATTTGTGATAACATTTGATGTTATTCTAAATGCCCAAGTTTTTATAACGTAAGTAACTGGTGGGAGATGTCAGAGTACATGAAGGCTGCCTTTGATCAGATAGTAAACTGAATTCTACCAGGCGGTTACTTAATCTCTGACAAAAAGCGACATCAAAAAAATTGATTTAACTTAGCAGCTATTGTCTGTAAAGTAACCATAATTACAGTTTTTATGTGCTGGCAAATGTACTACTGCAAATCGTGTCATTTATTGCTGGTAAAGGCATCGGTTTAATTCTTTTAAGAAATAAGATGTGAATTGTTTTATTTAAAGGATTTAAAGGTGATAAAAGAAATCCTTGATGATTTTTCTTTTGGAATACCAGCTATCCTAAATGTCAGTTGTAGGATTATGAGGTGGTGCTCATTTAATACAAAATACAAATTAGGAGGAGAAGAAACTATCTCTCAACCATAGTTTTGAATGAAACCATTTGAATTTTTTTTCTTTAAATATTCAGGATTGCTTTCTAAGGTGTTTGAAGTAATTTATTATTAGGTTCTGCAATAATAGCCTTCACCAAGTTATTACATTTCTTCCTTGTGCATCACATTTAGTAATTATGTTTGTATGTCTTCTACTCTGGTGCCAACACCTGTCTCTGAAAGCAGTGTTTAAATGGGAGCAGTAGCCAGTTGAAAGGGCAGCGTGAGCTCTTTAAGGCCTAATTAAGAACTGAAAGGAAGATGAAGTAAGTAGGACAAAAGATGTGAAAGTAGCTTAGATGATATTCCCAGAGCAGAATTCCTCATTAGAACAATAAAGAGATGATCAGAGATTGCCAGGCCTTCATTTTATCTCATTCCATTTCCTCCGGCTGTCAGTGTGTACCCCAGTACTATTTTGTAGCTGAGAGCTGTTCTTTGCATAGCTTGTTATTTAGAATCCTTTTTTCTTCATAATTCATTACAATATTAATATTTTGGACTTGGTGATCTTAAAGATCTTTTCCAACCACGGTGATTCTGTGATCAGTTTTTGTAAAGGTATAGTTGTTCCTTACACATTTAAGTACCACTTATTTGCTCAAACTGAACATTTAAAATCTTCTTAACTTTAACAATATTTATTTCTAAGTACTAACATCCTTTAACCAGAGTTTTATTCTGTAACTGATGCGACAGGTTATTCCCATCAAAGATCTGTGTGAAGAATGTGTATGACAGAACATCTTTAAAGCATGTGTATTACACATCATTTTCCATTAAACTTTTACAAAATAATTCAAGACATCATTGCATCTTAGTTCTTGGTCCTTTGCCAAATCAGAAAATTAAGCAAACCCTATGTTTTAGTCATGGAAGCATTAATGATGTCTTTTCCAATATGTACAAAAATTTAGTGCCATAAAGAGAAAATGTTACTTGCTTCTCGTAGAAGAAAATGTGCTAAAAAAATAATGACCACAAAGTGAAGTTATTTTCTCTTCTGTACTTGTTGGAAATCAATTACTAACCAATTTATAAATTTCATCAAATCAGCCATTTTAATAAAGTGGGAGCTATTGATCACAATCTTGTAACTTGAGAAGTTTAAAATACTGAATACACATCCATAAATGTGACATAAAATATCTCAAATATAGTGAGAAACCCTTAAAAGTACATATTTTCAAGAGCTTCTATTAGAATATAATTGATGGAGAGAGAGGCTGATTGATCTGTCATACTTCAGCCTATTTGCAGTGCACCATCACTTTTAATTAGGTTTATTTGAAAACTTTGGCCACCTGCGTATTTTAATGATCCGACATATGCCAATGTGCAAATATGAAGCTGTATGGAAAGAAAAGGAACGGAGCATGGAAAAGGAATGAATATGACTTTATTATGTGGTGGGCTTGCAAGCTGTGCAAGCTTTATCATTTTTAATGACAGGTTTCCACTGTACACAAAAGCTATCTTGTGTTCTTCTGCTCTGTTAGAGGTGCAGGGCTTGAGAGGTTAGATTATTTTACTTAATTAGAGGTTGCATCTCTTTTAAAGGTCTCCATTTCTGAATCAGATAAAACTTACTGCTTAGCGTGTCTAACCGTGCTCATACTTTTATAAACCAGCTCTCACAATCTTTTCCTCACTTTTACATTTCCAAATTTTTCATTATCTGGTTACTTAAGGTCACAGCTCATTCTTCTTGACACACAATAAGACATTTGAATTTATAGTGGTTTGGATCACATGTTGTACTTTGTTAAGGGGACCACTTTGTCCATCTCTGCTGGTACCTGCACTTACTGAGCATCAGAAATCACTACAGAAACAATTCTGGTTTTCCTGCTGCTTAATTCTAGGCCTCTTCTGCTTTAAAGCAAGCAAGCAGGCAAGCAAGATCTTTCAGTAGTACACATTTCTGTCTTAAGTGCTCTGGTGCAAGCAAGATGCAGCCTTTTAGCTTCACCTGAAATTTAAAATTGAAAGTTTTATTATATGGTTAGGAGGCCAGGGCCCAGAGAACCACTGATGACTGAAAATAAGATAGGAAAGACAGGTGAGGGCTGATGTCATTTAGTAAGTAACTGTTTTGCTCTGATACACTCAAAAGTTGCAGTTACAGTAGGACTTCAATTCTCAGGGCTCTTTCTTATTCTTCTATAATTAAGTTTACAACCTAGTTGGATTCCCAAAATGGACCTGCTGCTCATAAGGTCATTAACTGTGTATACATCTCACTGAGAACAGTGGTTTTTTTCTGAGATAACAGTATGGGAAACTTACCTCAAACTGGGCAACCTATCTCTGGTTGTCTGCTCCAGTGGGTGTATTGGAGGGAAGAGCTCTAGAGCAATTGGGGATATGTTGTCTAAGAGATGTTGCTTCTGTCAAGAGGTGCACAAGAGACAGAAAACCCATGATTTTGTTTAGAACATTGAACTATGTAATAAAATCTGATGGTTTTTTAAACTTATCTGTAGGATGGAAATCCTTTCGACGCCACTGCAGGATACCGTAACCTTACTTATGAAGAGGTTCTGCAGGAGCTGGTGAAACACAAAGAGCAACTTAAGAAGAAGGACACCCACATTCGTGAACTTGAGGATTACATTGATAATCTTCTGGTACGAGTAATGGAGGAAACCCCCAGTATTCTCAGAGTGCCATATGAACCTTCACGGAAAGCTGGCAAATTTTCCAAAAGCTAAGGTAGTGACACTTGGTGGTACTTTAGTGGAAGGAAATCACTTTAACATTTTGACTTCTCTTCATTCCTTTTCACGTAAGAAATTCCAGGAATCAGGGGAGGATGGGACTATGATGTGGTTTTTTTTTCATTTGTTTTTTACTCCAAACACTAGCAGGGACTGCCAAAAGTAATACTCTGTTGGATTAGATAAATTACTCTTTTTCTTTTTTTCTTTTTGAAAATACCTTTAGGTACAGAATACTTATGGTACAGTTAATAATACACCATAAATATGCCCATGCAGTTTATATAATAGCTTCGTGTTCACCATGTGGCAGTTTCAACTGGGAAGCCTGTGCTGTTATGAATGTTTTCTTGAGTGATTATTGATATTCTTCAAATCTATGGATTCAGATATTACAGCATGGTATCAAGAGCACTGTTTTCAAGCCAGTGTTAGTATACTTTACTAAACCTAACTGTGGTTTGTTGCAATGGAATGTAGCTTGTTCTACACATACTAGAGGAAAACAGTGATGCACAATCTTTGCAGAGTAAATGCTGTATTCTATACAATGTGCTTTTTATAGAACAATGTCAAAAATACCATGCCATTTCAGTAATGGCACCTGCTGGAGTCAGTTTTGTGTATGATGATTGAACTTTGGTGGTGAGCTCATGACATAAGGTTGTTTTGAGGATCTTTTTGTATGAAGTTATTGCATGCTTTTTTATATGTTACTTTGAACAGTGTTAATGGAGTTGGAGGTAGGACTGGAAAAAAGTATGGAATAAAGATATGAATACTTTATTCAGTCGAAGTCTACTACAGTGAAAATGTAGGGGATGAACTGACTGCCTAAAATAGACATGATAATTAAAAAAATATAGGACTGACTCAATTTAAGGTTGAGTTTTACATTATATATATCTGTCTTGTTTTTTTAAATCTTACGACAACGAAGTATACGCCTTTAGAAATAGGCTACGCTGCTTGAACACATATAGAGTACTTGGGCTTTTCATTTAAAAAAGATTTGTGTTCCTTATGAGTACTTCTAAAATGAGGCAAATGAAAGAAGAATGTAGTAAATGTCTTCCTGATCATTTAAGAATTGTTTGTAAAATGATATATAGAAAAGGTACCTCTTATTCAATTAATCAACAAAATATAGTGATGAACCTACAGTGGGAAAACAATGCAGGAGAAGAATCCCCACAATATTAACAGAAATAGAATTTAATTTTAACTTCCTTCATGAAGAGTCTCACTCTGTTGCTGTGAAACAGTAAGGTGACATTAAAAAAAGGTTCAGAGAATATTTCAGATTTGGATTTAAGAAAATGGACTCTTCTCCTTTTCTTTTTCTACAACTGATCTGTTATTTTTTCTTACAACACCATGTAATGGCTGTTGTTGAGGAGGAAAAAAAAGCTTTAAATTAATGAATTTGCTGTAAATCTTGTTGTAAAAGATCTAAATATTTTTTGTTTTCAAAACTGCAAAACTTAGTAATATCTTGAATAATTATGACCTGGAAAGGTTGAAAAAGTTCTACTATCTGAATGCTTTTGATGATGTCAGTGCTGTATGACAGCAAAGAATTACTCTTGTTAGAAAAAAATACTTCTTTGTCCAATTGTTCTTAGATTGCATTTGTTTTTGTCTTTTTCTTCTTTACTACTTCCTTTCTTCCTTTTCTTTTCTTCTCCTTTTCTTTAGCAGCTACCTCCCATCCCCCTAGCGCTATGTCCCTAAGATATATGCAGTTGGAGTGTTCCCAGCCCACTGTTGGGATCCCCTAGTGTAGATCCTCGTGCCTGGATGGAGCCCGAGGGATTCAGGCCCTACCTTGTCGTGCTCTGCTTTTAGCCGTTGCAGCAGAGCAGCGTGCCCACTTCATCAGGTAGCCTCTCTTCTAGCAACCTAAGGATTTATCAAGTTTGGTACCTCATAAATCACATGAATGTTCTTTTGACCCACTTAAGATCTAACTGACTGTAAATTTGTTGTAATATATTCGAAGTGCCAAAGGTTATGTACTAAGTTACGATACGTTTACTGTTGGAAGTTGGGGTTTGCACTCAATTAGATTTTAATTTCCTAATTACACCAGGATGTATTTCAGTTACTCAGTATTTCCATAGAAGTTCTCAAACATTTTCAGTGTTTGACTGAAGCAGGTGATTTTCTCATATTGTTAATGGGGAAGAGTTGTGCAATGGTTTTGAATGCCACAGTCATTTTCAAACTAAGTGGTATGAGACCATCTGTAGTATCTACAATCACTGAATCATACACACCAACAGGGTTTAACAAGCAAACTAACCAGAGATTATGCTCCAATGACTTCTCACTTGCAAGCCAACTTATAATTATTAAAATGAAACTCTACTATATTTAGCACCTCTGAAATCACTTCTTTTAGAATGTAAATGTAGAATATCAAACTGCATAATTGACTAAAAGCAGATCATTTGACATATTTGCATACCAAGAACGATAAGCAGATTAAAGGTAGCGAAAAGATCAATTTTTGTGCATTAGTGAAGAAATTTAGTGAAGCTTTGAATGTGCTATCTGGTCTTTATCTGATCTGTAAGTGAATAAAAGCACCTTTTGTTTCTAACAGTTTGTCAAGGAAGAGGGGAGAGCAACAAATGCAATTTAGGAAAAATGAAAGTTACTAAGAGTGGCAGAACGGGGCATTTACAACTGTGAAAATATTTGTATAAAGTTCTTATAACTAAAGGTATAGGCTGCTTTTGGAGCCGTTCTGGAAAGATTACATGGATGTCACTTTCTGCTTAGAAAGGAAGTTTTAACATCTTATTATGTTTTGAGATTATTATTGAAAGCATCTTCACCCCGCATTTCCTTTTTGAACATGCAGCATTTGAGTGAAAACATTTCCTACAGATTGATTGAAAACAAAAAAACTTCTGTTTCTCCTGTAGGACAAAATCATAAACTTTCTTGCAGATCATTTAAAACCATAATAATGTGCCACTTATGGTCAGTCTTACTTGCCCTTCAAAATGTGATGATGAAAATTTTGGACATCTCCACATTATTTTGGAGTTGTTTTTTCTCACAAACGAGAATAAGAGTTCATCCATGCACACACTATACTTTGAAATTACCCTTTGAAGCAGCTCTGCTCATAGCCATGTACTTTCCTTACTTTAAAGAACAAATATCAAGGCCATACTTTAATGTTGTTAGTAACGAATTTCAACTTTCTGCCATTCACGAAGGATGTTTAGTATTTATATACGTTACCTCTTGCTGCTGTATTTTACGTTTAGCTTGGTTTTCCACCTACTAATGAATGTAGCATTCTCCCTAGATTATACATAACTACTTTTATTACTGTTGGCTCTGTATCAAGAACTATTTGTAATTTTCCAGCTGTGAAAATGTTGCCTTGCATTTAGAAAGGTTTCGTAATTGGAGACCTAATGAAAATGGCGCTCATTAGGTGCTAGTCTGCATTTCTTTCTTGTACAGGATGTCCTTTCTTAGATGCATCTTAAAACAAACAGAACTGCTGTCTTAATATGTTTACTGCTGCACTGGGGGTTTATTTACACTTCCAGCTTTAAAGAAAAATTATTGTATGTAAAGTAAGCTCATGCTTTTTTGCTCCTTATGCATCCATTCCTGTTGTAGATACGATAGAGGCATTAGCTGTGGGCTTTTAAATGGTGATATTTAAAGCATGTTGACTAACTTCCTCTCTTTGAAGGACCTGGTGAAAGATTATAGCGCTGCTCTGTGGTGATGCTGGATTTAAGGGTCTGTCAGCACTTTTGGTATCAAACCCTATTTTCAGGGATTTATAACTTCTAAATGTAGGTACAGTCGCTGGAAGTGTTTGATATGCAATAGGTAGCACTTTATATCTGTACATGAAGGGTTTTGAGATTTGTTTCTGTTGGGAGAGTCGTGGTCTCCTAAAGCATGGTGGGCATTTGCTTTATCTTTCATAATTTGTACATTGAGGAAGCCACAGTGTCTTACAAGTGGTAGAGCCATTCCTATTCATCTTAGAAGCTTCCAGATGTCTTGTATTACAATGTGCTATAAAAAGCTGAAGATCCAGGTTCTATAGGAAGTCTGTAAAAGATCTGAACATTACTTATAACTTAAGGGTTGATTTTGTCTCGTGCAATCAGTGGTAGTTTGTCTACATTTAATAAAGGTACAGAATCACAACTATATGCACATGTGAGAATATAAACTTGGAATGCATGAAAAACTTTATTTTTGTTTCATTGTTGCAACTTCAACTCCCTTGATTTGATTAACTTGTTATCTTAATATTTTAATTTCTGTTCATTAAATAAATATTGCATGTCTAACACTAATAAAGCACCACAATGCACTACTAAGGTATTTCTTGAGTTGTGTTGTTAATTTATGCAAAGCTTTGCTTAAGCGTGTGTTGGTAAGAACCATTCTGGTAAGACTCTTAGACCACAGAGAGATGTGTTTCCTTAAGGACACGTCTAAATTAATATCCCAGCGGTTTGCAGAGTAACCATTAAAGGGAAATCTCTTTGGTAGCATCCAGAACTTGTAATTATTGAAAAAAATGTTCTTAAATGTGGTACTATGTATGTCTCTTTTTATATGACAACTGCAGTCCCTTTCATGCACCATTCCTCTGATTCTGTGGTTGTGTAAGCATTACTAGGAGATCTTTGGCACTGCAGGCCAGACTGCATTTAACATGAGGACAAACACTGTGAATTTTGATATGGAAAACATGATGCATGTTTCTCTCCATGCTCGACGGAATAAAATCCAGCCAGAATGACAGAAAACTGGAACATTCTCCCCCATCTCCCTGCCCATAGGTATTTTTCCCAGTGCTCCCACAAGTTTTTCAACGTTTTTCTATCAGAAAAAAAAAAGGTTTTGCCTGACTTCCTCTTCCTTGAAGCTGCAAGGCAGCAAAGTCTGTCCCCTGACAATAGTAGGTTTTCTGGATGCTAAGGAGATACAAAGAGTGGTCCTGGCTCAGGAGAACACTGAGTTGTTCAGTTACTTGGAGGCTTGAATTCCTTTCCTTGAACTTAACTTGTTCTGTGACTAGGTCCTTTGTCTTACAACTATGGACCTACGAGGTTTAGAAAGAGTTCTCTTTGAGGTGTCCATGAAATGTGGTGGTTATGGGAAGTCACAGTTTTTGAGATGTACACATGCTCTGTTATGCAGGTTTCCATCAGCTGTTTCGCCCCACGTCTCACTGACTTTGCAACTGTCCCAATGGGTGAGTAGATGAGGAATGTGGACAGAGAAGGAACCCGGGTTTCTGAAAGCACCATGTTGCATATTAAATACCAGTTCCCATCTGTAATTCACATCTGGTAACTAATCTCAGTTCCTGTGCACATCTGAAAACAGAGCCAGTGTGATTTCCCTGCATCAGAGGCATGATGTTTGTTAGGTGGTACCAACCATATTTCTATTGACAGTGTTGAAGCCCAGCATGATTAAATAGCTGCTGGTTTCCCCAGCGTGGAGTTGGCTTTTGGGTTTTCATTATGTAACATCACAACCGCCTAATCAAGGCTTTTTAAGGGTATTTTAAATATAGTTTAGCACTTAAAGAGTATTGAAATATCTGTAAACTAGAAGGATCATTAAGGACAATTCTCTCTCCAGTCACATTTATTGAAGTTAATTCTTGGTGGAACTGTACAGAGTAAAAAATCAGGATTTAATTTCTATATTTTAAGCTGTTTAATTTGGTTTTATGGGAATGTTGTGCAGGCTCTGGCTGCAGCTCGCTTAGGATGCATTGCCCTTTTGTGAAACACTGGGCACGTTAGTAAAGTTATAAATAATGATGATTAAAACCAAATCCTGTCTCTTATTCTGCATTAATAAATTAAGTGTTGGATTATTTTGTTGGATTATTTTGTAATAGTGCCATTTATGAGGGATAGGAATAGGATCGTGTGCTGAAGGAAGCTGTTTTCTCTTTTCTGTGGTTCTTACTGAGTAATGAAGGTAGAAGGTTACTACACCAAGTACAGCCCAATTTGAAAACCATGTGGCATTGTCTGTGTAATATTTATATAAATGTCAATATATTCAATGCTGTAAAGTCATGGCCCTTACATGGAGATTATTGCAACATATTTATAGTGTGTTTTTACAGCATTTAGCAACATAGATCAGTCTCTGATAAATGGATGATGATTTAGGACAGAAAAGTACCCTCCGTGGCTAAATACTGACATGTTTATACTTTAAAAGTAAGCAGCTTATAAAGGTTTTAGGGACATGCAACATTTAAATGAAGCTAAACATTAAAAAGGGGGAAAATTTCATGGGATGATCTTTTATTCCAGCCTTCAGAGTATCTGCTGTGTGATATAGAGGGAATGAGTAGAAGCTACATTGTGGAGATTTCCACTGTTGGGATCCAAAAAAAACCAGTAAGAAAAAGTTAGTAGGACAAGAATTCAGATTTTAAGGGATCTCTTTGCCCAGCTTGGGCTGGGTTCTTTTGGTAAAGAAGAGTTAACACAGCATCTTTCACTAGCAAGATCAGTGTCAGGGTGAAAATTCCGCCCAAAAGTGGGAGTTTAAATTAGTTCCTGAGGTGTTGGGTGCAGGCAGAGCCATCACCTCTGCTCTTGGAGTCCCACCGACACCAGTATGAACTTTAGGGACTGAATGAACCACTTTCCTAGGAAAGTTAGGAAGTATCGGAGGTAATTTGGTGCATGCAGCCCGTGTCTGGCCAGATTATCTCTGTTCTTCCTTGAAGTAGGTGCCTGGCTCAGGGTCTCATGGAGCCTTAACAAATAAACCATCAAAATGTCATCTCACCTCCTTCTCTAAATGATTCATTCGGGGCCTTCTTAGGTGATGAATGTCTCCTTCTCCGATAACTTGCTGCTTACATTATGAATTCCTTGAAAATTGACTCCCTGGGCCATCTTTACCAGAGACATCAAGGGTCTCCATTTAAATTTAATGAATATTATGTAATTTGCCAAGGTCTTCTACGATGTGTTGAGTAAATCTGCCTCTTTTGAGGATGGAGCTTTGTCAAGAGTAATAGCAGCTTAATGGCAGCCTTGAAAAGCAGCTGCTGACTCTCCAGCTATGAGTATTTTCTATTTCCTCATGAAATGTTTTCCCAGCTTATTTCATTAACTTATAATTCATAGTTTAAATATGCTTATATTTTGCTAATTGTGGATTCCTTAGTACTTATTTTTCAGG
>VYZX01019112.1:84902-110358 GCA_013401335.1 Brachypteracias leptosomus | reverse complement strand
ATAAATACATGAAAACTTGTATGAATATTTCTTAATTCAAATTGTTGAATAGTTTATAGTAAGATTAGAACCGACAAAAATTATTTTGAATTTATTGAAATGCAATTGTTTTTGGAAGATTTTTTAAAAATTGTTTCTGTTAATCACCCCAATTTCTAGTGGAGAAGTGGAAAAGAATAAGAACTTTAAGATACCTGCTCCAGCTGTTGGAGACTTCCCTAATTCCTAGAGTCCAATGCAAAATCTGCTCAAGCTGAAACCAGAAGATTGAGCACAACAAAAGCTAAATGGGGTGAGATAAAAACAAAGCATGAGGAGGACATGAACTGAGCTCTGATTTCCATATAAGCAAAATCAGTTTTCTTAATACTGAATGAAAATAAGTGCAGTCATTTTACCTTGGTATAAAAGAGTGGAAATCAACTGCAGTACTGATGCTCATTAAACAGAAACTGGTTTTATCCCTCACATTTTTTCATGTATTTATCATTATTTAGCCCCTCCAAACTCCCCTAAAGTAAGCTGATACAGGCTTAGGCTGTAACCTGTAACTTATGTTTGAAATCCCAAGTCACTAGACTGAAGCAAAAGTTGTGGTTTAAAAAGGCACAATATTTTCACACAAAGAAAAGTACAAATCTCCTTTTGAAACAGACTTTATTATTTGGGTTTACTGGACTTATGTTTTTTTCCAAGGGTATTTAATGTACAATAATTTAAAAAATTGAGGATTTATTATGATATTTTAAGATATCATAAAGGCTTGTGCAAAATAGAGTTCAAATTGCAATTGGTCTAGTTCCTTGGAGTTGTTTAAGCTAGAAAGAACTCCTAAGTTTTACAGTCTAGGTTTCTGTGAAGCACATTATCCCAAATGGGTCAATCTGAGAATCACCATAGTCAGCTCTTGTTGTGTTTGGCTGGGATCTGCAATTGTTAGGAGTCAGTCCAGAAGTCAGTGAAGTCACGGATTTCCATCAAGTCACTATAGATTAATACAGACCAGATCTGTCACACTCCAGTTAACAATGACCTCTCTTTACCTGTATGTGTGTTCCCTTTTTGAGTTCGATTACCAAGATATCTGTTTCTTAAGCCCTACAAAGTACCTTTCTTGGGAAAAATACCTTGCCTGTCAATTTTTCAACCACTGATTATAAATAGTCGTGGCAAATCCTGCTAACTACAGCGAGACTAATCCTGGGAGAGAAGGACCTGTGCAAGTATCAAGACCACAGGATCCTGTGTTTCCAAAGAACTGCAAGTATACCTAAGTATTTAAATCATACATTAATATTGAAAAAGATGCACCAGTAAGTTTAGGGAGTTTCTTTGCATTACTTTTCCAGAGAAACTGTTGGGCTAATTCCCACCCAAATTTTTCATCGCATACAAAATTGCTGCAGTTAAGAAAATTGCTGTTTGATGTATAAAGGGGTGAATTGTTCTTCTGAAAGCAAGATATTATGGAGTTTGGCAGTTGTTATATTAGGTTTATGAACTGTGAATGTTCTACAATGTTCTCTTGTACCTAGTGGGCTTGAACTGTTGATACATCTCTGAATGAATCTTGTAAACGGTGGTCCCAAGGGTGCACTCCAATTTGGGAGCCTTTGTTACAGCAAATGGAATAAAGGTTTTGATAATCAAGTAACATATATGCTCACTGTAGCGTGTAAATTACACCACTTCTGCTTCACTAAATTCACTTTAAAAATACTTGATTGACACCACACACTTTGTGTACAGTTATAGAGTTTTCTTACATTCACTGGCATATGTGGAATAGTTTTTTGCAATGTGTTGCAGATTATTCATTGATGCAAATGATTCTAAGGACAGTATTGAGGTATTTAAGCTGACAATTTGATTAACAGGGCCAAAATAATATGTAGATTAATCTGAGTAGTTCCTCTTGAATATGATACTGGTCTTTTTATAACTTTATTTTAATGAAGGGAAAGAGAGGTGTGAGCAGGGTAAAGGGCACATTAGAGGTTAGAAGACTTGGCCAAGCTGTAAGAAATTCAGGCTTTCTGTCCTTTTCTGCATGAATGTATTAGGGTCCAAACCATCTGCTTTCCAGAAAGATGGGATTGCCACTGGCTGTCACACTCCTGGGTACAAACACACTCCATTTCTGTAGCAAAAGCTTTGCCAGCACTGCAGAAAGCACACAAAGTATGGGGCAGAGAAAGGAAGAAGGGAGAATCTCCTTGCAAATACCATAGTATTTGGTGCCTTAAAGCTCCAGGAGCTGTTAATGAATGTTCAGTGTTAAAGGCAATGCCAGTCATGTTTAGGCATAATATTAGAGCGAGGCACTGAACCCTCAGAGGATGCTGGTGGAGCTGGGCTATAAGCATTGAGGAAGTTTTACTATTGAAAACATAGGTGCATACGTGACCTGAGGAGCCATATTTCTGTACCTGAGCACCTACTTTTTATTCTTGTCTTGTTTTTTGTGCTTATTTCCTTTGGCAGGTGGTGGCTTTGGCGATTTGCCACAAGTGCTGCAAAAAGATGTAATGGAGAAGGAAACTGAACCAAAGCCACCCATCTTTCAGGCTAGTGAGGTAATCAGCAAATCATCCTCTGGCCCTGCTGTTCTGTTCTGGCAGATCTCCGTGAAGAGGAACAGGTTTGTTTGTAAGTTATCCTCTCCATGGCAGATCTTATGGGATCCACAATGGAGAAATTTAAAAGGTTTAATTAGGACCTGCTGGTGTGCCCAAGCAGTGATTTACCAATAGGTGTGGTGAAAACCCACAAGTCCAACAGGACAGAGAAGCCTGCAGGGACACTGACCACTCTCTTGGTGTGGTTACATCCATGCAGACTGACATAAGTAAAATAAAATTCACAATGGAGACATGCTATTAACCGCCTGCCTCAAGAGCTGTACTCTCCCGTGTCACCTGCTCTTCCTTTTCCTGCAAAATCTCTGCTTCATTCATCCATTAGTTGGAACCAACCATGGGCTCTGTGCTTCCACGTCAGCTCCTGAGGCATTAGAACCAGTTCATCTCACTAGGATGTTGTAAAATAATTAGTTAACAAGTATGAAGCATATCAGATGCAAGACAGTTGAGGGCCTGTAAAAGTCTCTGAGAAATGAGTCTTTAAAGCTCGTCTCCTCTTGTTAATTGAGAGGGGGCAGGGAGAGAGCAAGAGGTATAATTTCAGCTCTTAACGTGAACACAGTACATGCTGTGTTAAAAAATAGATGTGAATAATAAGACAACCTGTGTCTGTTATTTCTCAGCTTTGGAGGATTTGACTTTATAATTATATTCCTAGCATTTCTTAATCTATAATTTGATAAAATTTTAACATAAGGATATTTTCTACTGGCACTGGGAGAAGTTCTGAACTTATTTTAGTGCAGGCAAATAAGTTTTACACCTTTGGAGAGTCACCTGAGAGTAAGTGACTTTATTAACAAATTTAAGAGTAATGATGCTATTCATTGGTGTTCCAACAGGCATTGAGGTGTCAGCAAGGTTGGGAACCTCATGATGGATGCTCTGGAGCAGCCTGTTCTTACAGTTTTAAGAGGCATGAGCTGGCACGCATGTATTTGCCTCCGGGGGTTCCTGCTGGAGCATTGTGCTTCGTCAGGCTCTCCTCAAACCTTGGGGTGCTGCTCCTGGGAGACTCTTCCCTGCGTGGGGTGAAGGTGCAGCACCCAGTCATGCTCTGCTGCATTCCAGGAGCTCTGCCTGAGCCCAGAATAGAAACTCCTAACAACCAAAGGTGAGAACTTTGTTTTGTAAATCAAAGAAAAGTATTAGTTACTAAGCTGAAGTAGGAAAATTGTTATTTAGCAATAGGTCTATCCTGGAGCATCAAAAACTATACACACAGTTCATAGAGTGTGAATGATATTTTTGCATATTTTAGATCAAATTCTGTTCTTAACACCAGGAAATCCTGTACCAGCCCAAGCAACGCTGACAAAAGCAGGATCGCTCGGTAGTTCCTCTGATTGAAGGGGTCATAATTTGCCCTCAATTACCTTTAGCTGAGCATGGATCTAAACTAAATCCTCAGAGCTGACCCTCCTCAGATTTGCAGAAAGTTCAGGTGAGTGCTGGATTTTAACGTGGCACGTGGCTCCCATATAACACTTTAACTGCAGCAAACCCACCTTCTGAGTTTACCTGTGCATTTGCAGTTGGAGAACTTCAGAAGATAAAAAGTTAGTAGATATAAATTTAGGGCCGACATGCTTGCACTGTGAAGGCAGGTTAATCAGCCTCTTAACATCCTGTATTTCCTCTGGCAAGTAATGACATTATGCTTCAATCACATCAACCTTTTTTTAACACTGCCCTCAAGAAAGATTTGGAAAAGATAAACATTTCCCGTAACGTTTTTCTCCCCCCTTGACTTGCATCAGCTATATATGATTTATCTTTTAATGTGTTAAGGCCAGCTCACTACTCCCTGCCCGAGATAATCTCTCATTGACTCCACCAGGAGATTTTCTCATGGCAAGAACATTAAACAGAACACTGATTTTATTTCATTTTTAATGTGCTTCTGACAAATTTTTTAATTTTGTATCTCTTTTTTAATTCTCATTTCTGTCTCAGTAGAGATAATTTATTGGGATATAGTTTCTATTGTTTCAGCCCTGCTTTAACTCCTGCCATGGATGATAAATAGGCAGCCTGACTACTGGTGGAATTTTTTGCATTAGTCTTTCTAAAACATTGTCGGCCACAAATTACTGAATGGTATCCAAAGTTAATGGGACATTAACAGTATTATTTTAGCCAGTAAAGAATATACAATTGAGTGTAGGGCAGGTGTTTGCATCACAGGTGTGTAATGTGCCATGCCCTAGTATAGCATGAAATGTGATTCTTCCTCCTACGCTTTGCTTCCGACTTTATTTATTATGGTGATTTTTTTGCCTAGGCACCAAGTTGAGTAAATTTTGGATGGCAGGATTGTGGTTAACAATGATTTTTTTCTTTATTTACATTGGCACCTAGAGTATTTTCTGCTAACTATAAATATTCATCCTTTTTTGCTACAAAAGCACTTTGATAGTGACTTGGTGTAAGAAATTGGAAGCCTACATAAACTGTGCCTTAATATTGTGGACTGTAGAATATAAAAAGTTATTACTCTCTTCTTTTGGTACTGTGGAGACAGCCCTAAATTTTATCATGTATTTGCTGAGTTTGAATTCCACTCTTGAAAATGCTTGTATTCATGATTACCTTTAGTAACAAAAAGGAGCATATGAAACCAGTGCTGATATATTTGCTATTAAAGTTAAGCATGTTTGGAAAATGAGGTCTCAAATTAGGATGCTAAAGAGAAATTAGATTTTCATTGGTAATGTTCTTTTATTTTACTCATCGTGGTAGCTGTCATAATTAAATGCTTTAATTGGAAAATATTTTTTGCTTACTTCTCAAGAATAAGTTTTGATCTTTTTTTGTATGACTTTTGCATGAGCTTCATTAGAAAATTACATGATCAATTTTTAAAAGTGATTATATGATTATTATATGATGATTTTATGAGGCTTTTGAACCTTTTTCCTCATTATCTCCAGTTAATGACATGTAACCAATTGCAAGATCAAAAGATAGTTTTGCTTATGGTACATGTTATGAAGCTCAGTGACCTTGTCCTTTTCAATTTTTCACTAAGATGCTTAGAATTTATATCTCCCAACTTAGGCCAGTTCTGGTGTGACCTTTGCCACCAGTGGTATTTAATATGTGGAATAGGGGGGAGTGGAGGTATTGGTTTTGTGTTTTCCTGTGGGCTAAATAGACAACCAGAGAAGTGTGTCATTGAAGGTAGCAAAGTATTAGTGAAGAGACCCAAAGAAACTATGCTGTTGCTGCTTTCCTCAGTTTCCTCTGATGTTCTTGAATGGAAAAAGTTGGTGGCAGCAAAATAACACATGGAGAGGTCATGACATTTCTCTTTGCCTTCTGGGGCCAGTCGTGCTGATTAGACTCGTTTTTAAACTTTTGGTTTCAACCAGCTGTAACCCTAGAGAATGTAATGTCTTATTTGTCCTTGCCTGGTGTTGGTGTATAAGATCCATTATGGAGATCCACAGAGGGCTGGAGGATCTATCACCACCACTTGGTGGCCACTGCTTCGTTGCAGTTTGGCACATGATATGATGGGAATGAACTCACTTGACAGTCATGTTGGTGAATTAGTTTCAAAGCTGCAGAGAATGTTTTAGTGTAGACTTTCACTCCTGCTTTCATAAGTGAAATGAAAATGTCTTGAATGTTTAACCCAAACCAACCTGAACCTGAATTCCAGCGCCACAGCTGAGTCTGAATCTCCATCCAGGCTGACCAGGTTGTAAAGCCCTCCTGCAGAACCAACCCTGCCCAGCTCCAAAGCACATGCCAGGTAACTCTACACAAACTCCAGACTCTCACTTGGATCCATCTGCTCCGTTTGTGTTTTACCTGTATTTTGACTATTCCCACATCCCACTTTCCTAGTAGCAGAAATGGTTGCCCTACCTTGGAAGCTGTGAGGCCAGATCTAACTTCTGAACAGTCAGGAAAAGCAAAGTAGACCCATCCTTGGGATCCCTGCCCATCTTGCAGAAAGCTTTGTCTGTCACAATATCATACCTTAATTATAGTACTAGAAATACAGTAATGCAGCAATAAGAGATCAGTATCTACTGATCTACCCTGAGCTGATGGGTTTCCGGGCATCCTCAGGCAAGAGTGTGGTTTTCCACGGTTTGGTACCCTCATGTGTGAGTCTTATTTCTTGCCAGCTTAGTACCAGTTACTCTCCCTTCTTCATGTCAACTCTAAATATACTCAAGGACTATGAATACAACCAGTGCAAAGTGGCAGAAGGTATTAAGCTCATGCTTGAAATTGCAGCCACTGTGTTTAGTTCATTCACAGTCATTCCCATAGAGGAGGTGGCTTCTAGAAAGGTTTCTTTGCTGTGCTGACACTCATTGCCATGCAGACTGAATGCCTCTGCATAAACAATTAATCTGACTTCTTTGCATCAGGCTCCCTTTTGATAAATACTGCTGTTGCAACTTGTTTGCACAGGGTGAAGACCTATCACTTAAAAACATTTACTTGATATATTTACACATAATTTTGCATTCTCTCAAGACCTGTTGGCAGCATTAAGTTATTCTACAATGTCAGCTGTTACAAGGTTGTGAGTTTCTTGGCTCTTCGGCGTTGTATAGAAACAAAGCACTTGCAGATGCTTTGCCATTTGGCTGTAATGTTGCTTTCCAGTTAACAAAAAAAGCATTTCTTGGATGTCATATGAGCATCAGTATCAGATTTCTGAGCGATTAGACAGGAGGTACAGGTAGATCTAAAACTGTTGCTACTGCTGGTGTGTACTAAACCTTTAGTAAGGTCTTTGATGTTCTACCTGAGTGCTTACAAACTGTTGCCACCTTAGTCTGTCAGCATTTTTGATGTTCCAAAATGTGAAAACAATAACCACGTATCATTAGCAACCTGTTGCTGTTCGAAGATAAAAGCCAGTGATGGCAGAAGCAATGTTAATAGCTACAGTGTTATCTTAGAGACATGTTAGCTGAGCTGTACCCTGCACTAGGATTTGTCTTGCCATCCATTAAAATAACTAATCAGCAAAATGGCATGTTAATGAGGACTGTAGAGATGCCTAGATGGGTCCATAAAAATGATCCTTTATACTTGAGGCCAGGTTCTGTTCTCACTTACAAAGAGGAAAATCCAAAGAAATTCTGTTGGTTTCAGTTGCATTATTCTTCTTACAGCAGCACGTGAACAAAATCAGAAGCAGATCCATAAAACTGTGGCAAAGTACAATATGAACGAATAATTTTTAGAATGATTGTTAGATTCATCTGAGGAAGAAAAAAAATTTGTGAAATATTGCAAAAATTAGTTTTGTTAGTAAGAAGTAATAGATAAGGCTGTGATTGCAACTAAATCACCTGTGAGTGAAATGTATGCAGACCTGGACGATAGTTGGGGAAAGAAAAACCCCCTAAACGTTGATAGGAAAGTGCTTGGAAGCAAAGTGCTTAGTAACAATCAGAAGAGATGACAGATTGTATTATTGCACAACAATAAGTCTTCAAGGTATTAGAGGTATCAATTTACAGCGCTTTCTATACCATCATTACCTGCCACAGTCTGACTGTAATCACAGCAATAGAAACCAGGGTAGCTCCATGGGTGTTTGTGACTTTCTCTGAATATTTATGAAGGTTATAAATGAAATCAGGATCTTGCTCTCTGTTCTTAGCCCATCTGTATAACCATGAAGGCCAAATGAAGCTTTTAGTCATTATACTTAATTGGATGAATGGCCTTCAAAGCTGTCAATAAGTGGTGTGTTCACAGTAAGGTAATTAATAATGCTATTTCCTTTTGGAAGACATATCATTAGCCATTATTTCTCGAGATACAACACTGATGTCTTTATTCAAAGAGGTAATTGCAGGTTACCCACCAATTCCCCACCAGTGACATCATCTTTGCAAACTGAATCTCACAATCTGTCAGTTTTGAATTCATAATTAGAATATTTTTCTAATGACAAGTGAATGTTATTGAAAGAAATACCTACTTTGTTGTTACAGGAATAAGCACAGCCGTGCTGAGGGGTGAGGGGCTTGTAACACAAATGAGGCTTGTGAGTTGTTAGACTGAACATCTGGGACCTTCAGAATGACTGTATTGAAAGATCCAGCAGAAGTCACAAAGGCAAACCAGCAGCTGTATCACAACCAGTTTGTCACCAGCCATTTTGGTGGCATACTTGAAGAGACAGGCCAAAAAGATTCTCTGCTGCAGAATTTATTTGCTAATTCAGAGTATTTTATAGTAACAGATGAAGAGGTTCTATTAGATTTCCTCCATTCAGGAAATATATACTATATAGTGTGAATGTCCCTTTTCACCCCTTTTAGTTAGCTAATGTGCTGTGCTTGATTTCTGACCCTGTCCTGGGAGGTCAGAAACATGGGTAGCAACGGGATGCTTTGGTCCTTTTTATTTGTTCGTCCTATTTTAAAATGTATGTGTACAAATATCAAGAATCCTTCACCAAGAGGTGAGCAGCTCTTGCTAGTGTTGTAAAGCTACATGGGTAAATTATATCTACTTATGTCAATGTGAAATCCTTGAGAACAACCATAGTTTTCAGCTATCTCAAAGAATTACTCCTCTTTTCCTTGCATTAGCCATTCAAGTTTTTCAGTATCTTGGGAGTTCTGTAATGGTATAAGCAGCAGCATGGTTTTTGCACTGACTTTGATCTGCAGACTTCAAACAAATACACTCTGCAAGTGTTTGTCACAGACCCAAAAGTCTAGCGGGAGCTGGAACCTGTTCCACATCCAAACCCAGATATTTTGATTCTGTTTTTATATCCACACCTTACCAATAGCAGGAATGTATTTAACATGACTTCTACTTCCCTGATCCTTCCTGTTTGTTTGATCTTAAGTCATCTTTCATGTGCATCATCTTCTTGCATCTTGGCTCTTCCCCTCTCAGAGCAGCCCTAAGCCCTTTGCTGTAACAGGACAGTGGTGAGGTGCCCATGGCTGATTCCAAGGACCTGCCCCAGCTGAACAAACTGTCTGCTGTAGCCCCACATGGGGTTGAATAAGAAACTGAAGAGAAGCACTCTGCAGGTGTATCTTTGTCATGCTCCTGTTATAGCAAGCCTCTTGGCTTGTGCTCCTCTGCTCCAGTTCCCACACAGGCAAGCATGTGCTGTAGCTGCAAGGCAGCAACTGAGATTTCAAACCCTGTTTCAGCCCCAAGGTAGCGTCAGGAACCATCTCATGTTGCCTTTTAGTTCTTAATTCTGCTCTTAAACTGAGCTTTAGTTTGCACCCAACTACGGATGTGTTTTCAAAGTGAGCTGCCCTTCAGCTCACCCTGTGTCCTGTGGAAAGGGACTTGGGGGGGCTGGTGGATGAAAACCTGGATATGAACCACCAATGTGCAATCACAGCCCAGAAGGCCAATCCCATCCTGGGCTGCATCAAAAGAACTGTGCCCAGCAGATCAAGAGTGGTGATTCTGCCCCTCTGCTCTGCCCTGGTGAGACCTCACCTGGAGCACTGTGTCCAGTTCTGGAGCCCCCAGCACAAGAAGGATGTGGACATATTGGAGCGGGTCCAGAGGAGGGCCACCAAAATGATCAGGGGAATGGAGCATCTCTGGTATGAAGACAGGCTGAGAGAGTTGGGACTGTTCAGCCTGGAGAAGAGAAGGCTCCAGGGGGACCTTATAGTGACTTTGCAGTACCCAAAGGGGCCTACGTAAAGGTGGGGAAGGTCTATTCAAAAGGGTTTGTAATGATAGGACCAGGAGTAATGGTTTCAAGCTAGGAAAGGATAGATTTAGGCTGGATATTAGAAAAAAGTTTTTTAACATGAGGGTGGTAGATCAGTGGAATGGGCTGCCCAGAGAGGTGGTGGAGGCCCTATCCCTGGAGTCATTCAAGGTCAGGCTTGAAGGGGCTCTGAGCAATCTGACCTAGATAGAGAGGTCCTTACTTGTGTACGAAGGTTGGACCAGATGACCTCTGGAGGTCCCTTCCAGCCTGAAACATTCTGTGATTCTATGTCAACTTGTGTACACCAAAGAATTTGAGATGCAGATAAATGGCTGCAAAGGACTGGATTTGAGGGCTAATAACAGAGCTAATCACCAAGCAAAACCAGAGTTGGTGGCCTTGGTATTCCTGACCTAGGATAGGAAGATTATTTCTTATTTTACCTGCATAGCTTTGCAACACCAGCAAGAGCTGTCAGAAAGCTGTCGTGTGGTGGAAACTCTGGAGTTTATTTCTTGGTGGTTTAAAGATATGGTGCTAAACAGTTTCTTCTGGTAAAATATTTTAAGTAGTGACATAATTTCCTTCAAATAACTATCATTTTCAAGCCCAATAAAAGTGAAAGCTTTATGAGTATTAACTCAAACAGCCCTTTGGAGAATGCCTGACATTTATGAATACTTATTGTCTGTTTTTGCTACCTACTCTTAAATAATGAAACATCTAACACCTGGAAACCTGTAATGATGTCAAGAAAGAAGATCTAACAGCTAGTGATGCCTGGAATATCAGGCATCAGAATTTCTCATTTGTAAACAATATTTTTCTTACAGGGCTTGCAGGTATCAGGAACTCTCTATCTCAAAACCGCTGCAGGAGAAGTTCAGACCTTCAGTGGGTGGGTGCACTGTGGCTGGTAGCATACTAAAAAATTTACCTCCCTGCATTAGAATTTTAGGCCTTGAAAAGCCAATAGGCAGCATGGTTGCAAATGGCTCTTGCAGAAGTACAGTGTGAAAGATTACATAAAATTCTCTCCTGGGAATGAAGAGATGTGGTATTTCAAATTCAATACAATAAAAATTGAGTTCAGTGTCTGATCTGCTTTTTCTCAGCTGACTATATTTGCTATCTATCTTGCTATGTGGAAAAGATGGCACTTTTCTTACCCCCAGTGATCTCATCTCCCTTTATATCTTTTTTTTTTTCCCTTGCAAACAACCCAGTGTAGTATTCACCTATTTAAAAACCTAGGGAGAAGTCTAGTGCACGGATGCATTTAAAGTGCAGCATTGAAAAGACAACTTCTTGATTTATTAAGCAGAGGAAAGGTGGATTTTCCTCTATGCTAATTCCTCGAATGCATGACAAATTGTAGCACACACTTGTAGAACAATTAAGACATAATTATTGAGAAGTGAAAGTCTGGCAATAAAACTTCTTTGAATTTTGCATTTTAAATACACAGAGTTGAATCCTGGAAATCTTTCTTTAGTAGAAATACTTGTGTGATAAAAGACTGTTCAGTAAATGTCCCTTTATCCAAATGCATTTCCTAGATGATAGGGTAGATAAAATGATCAAGCCCATAAGTGTTTTATTTGCAAGAATAAAGTGACTGTTGAATGAGAGGGTTTCCACAGCTGTACTACAGCCAGTGCTGAGTGGGGGGGATGAAACATGAGGCCATGCACACAGGGGCTGGCTGCAGATAAGAGGGGGACATGCTCCTTTTGGTTGTGTTCCAGTGCTCCTGCAGGCACAGTCTATCATTGTAGGACTTTTCTACACTGGGACTAGTGTATGTCACAGACAAAACTCAGGACCAAGATTCTCATGATGCCTTCTTTCCAGTTTTTACCCAGCCGATCTAGCAGGATAATAATGGGATTTGGATGCCTGCTCTAAAGAAGGTTTGGCATTTGGGTCAGCTATGGGAGCTCTTTCAAATTCCTGAAGCAGAGCTTGTCACAGGGCAGTGCAGCACTGCTGTGATGAACTGTTATTAGGGTATGATGAAATTAATCCTTGATAAAGAACCGCGAGGGCTGTCTTAAAACCAAGGTACAATAACATGTAACAAAGCCTTTGACTTGTCAAAGATTGCTTGCAAGACTAAACATTAGGGACTGTGCCCTTCCCTCCAAATCACAAACACTTTTTTCGTTGTGCTGTTCCTTTGGTTGAAGGTAGGTGTTTCAGCCCTGTTTCTAATGTCATTTAAATCAGTAAGGAAATCTTAATCAACCTTACAGGTGAGGATCTGGGCATTATTGCTTCATAACTCACAGAACTGAAAACATTGGCCCTAAGCACTGGAGTGAAGCAACTGGACGGTTGTTTTACACAATCTCAGTATGTGCTTGCAGATGGTTTTGTGCAACAGTAGCCATTCTAGGATGATGGGCATGATTTATATCTCATACAACTATACACATATCAGTAGGAGTTATTAATGACCATAACCCATAATTATCAGCAAACTGCTAGATGCTCAGTCCACTGATTATATTAAGGAACCTCTTAGAAAGGTGTAAAGCATGAGCGTTATCACTGTTGCATAATGCAATCATTATGTAATGAATATGTAATTATGTCATGAATAAATAACGTCAATGACGCTGCCAAATGTTAACGGTATTAATCACTAGAGGGCAGATTATAATCCCTGCTGGGTACTTTCCTGCTTGCTGCCTGTGTCACAGGGAGGCAACAGCTCTCGGTGGCTGAGGAGGCGGCAGGCAGGGTGAGGAGAGAAGGGAGCCAACACTCAGCCCTTCCCAACACAACCAGCACCAGAGCTGGGAGAGAAGACAGAGAACTAGTCCAAGTTCAGTAAGTCTGATGGTCAGGAGCATCCTTCTGTTGAAACAAAGTGGAGCTGTGGACCATGCTGGCTTTTAGTAGAAATCAGGTTTATTGCTGTTTCTGGAATTATACAAATATCATTTTTCACCTTGTTTCAAATTTACAGCAGAGTCAAAGCTCCAATCCAGTAATAAGAGCATTTGTGATAATGTAGCTAATTATGTGCAAAAATGTGAGCAGGATCAAGGCATTTATGATTGTTTTATAAGATCACTAGTATTTAATATGCGTTATATTCCCCCCTCTTTTTTTTTGTCTTTTCAGAGTTTATACAAGCTTACCTATTACTGTAAAATTTCCTCAGTAGCAATTTACAAGGATCTGCATTTTAAGCTTAGAGTCTGTACTTTATTTCCAAAATATTCAGAGTCAGTTTTGGTGTTAATGTAAAAACATCCTACCTGTGTGTATCCAGGACAACCACAGAGGATCTGCTATGTGCTACTGAACTTAAACCAAAAATGTTGAATGAAGTTTGAGATTGAGACAGTTCTTGTTTTTTCCTCCAAACCATGGCATGCTGATAAAATCAATAACATTTCAATCCTTTGGATTTTTAAAGTAGAGAGAGACTAAATATAGATATGAAGGCCCCTCACTCAACCTGCTGACCCTGAACCAAGTGACTGTAGGTTGCACTGACAAAAGCCCCATTGTCCTTTTCATTACTCAAACCCACTGAGCCAGGTAAATCTTTAAACAAGATGAATAGGCAGCATTTTTAAAAAGTAAAATAATTCACCAGGCTTTGGATGTGTTTCTCTTTAATTAGTTTGATGAGCACAAAGTCTGAAGCCTTGTCAAACACCCAGTATTAACTTCTGATGCTGACCTAGAAAAGGAGCATTGCAGAGGTAGGAGAATGGGCAGGTGAAGCTGGCTGAATGAGATCTTTTCTCTTAAAGCCTTTTGCCAGATGAAAAGAATCATTACCACAATGATACTTCTAATTATACTGTCATTAGGGTACTACTGCAGGTTCCTATGGTGCATGAAGCTTCTCCTTCTTTCAACGTCTTGATCCAAAAAGGGTAGAATGCAGGTATTAACCCTTTCACTGGAAATAAAGCTGAATATTTCGGCAAGTTGAAAGAACATAGTTTATTTTAAAGCCAAGTCATAATATTTTTGAGGCTTCTGGAAAATTCACAAGGGCTTTTCTTTAGATTTGAGTAGTAAATAACACCAAAGAGTAAATTACCTGGCCACTGGGCATTCCTGCCAGAGGCCAAAGTTGGAGAGCTGATGATGTGCGTTTCTCAAGATAGCCAAAAGGGAAAGAAAATGTGCTTTATTTTTGATCTAATTGTTGCCTGACTGGGACATGTGAGGTGAAGTTTCTGCACTAAGTTGTTCTCTGAACCATTGAAAAGGAGCCAAGAGCAGATAATGAACTGGGCTGCAGACAACAGCATTGTTCCATGTCACTTTTGATTCATGAAGCAGCTGTATAATCTATGAAGTGAAAAATATTTCCTTTTAAAAAATAACTTCCAAGCTGCAGATGATGCTATAGCATAACTATAAGGCTTTCACTTTAGCTTGGAGGCCTGGACATTGAAGTCTTGCATCCAAAGCGGATCCAAAGTCACAAGCATGCACACAACTACAGCCCGAGGCATAAAAAAATTATGTGCTGTTTAGATGCTGTCATAAGACACCTTCTAAAGTCTTTTTAGATCACAAGTCCAAGCTGACCCAGCACCCTTATCCAGCACTGACCTGGAGGAGAGCACCATTTCCTTGCTCTGCCTGGTGCAATCAGTATAGTTACTGTTCTGGATGGAGTCTAGTTCATGTTTTGTTCTTCAGGAGCTGATGGAGGGATTGTAACCCATTCTGCAAGTACAGAACAGAATCTTGGCATCTCCAATGTTTTGAGAGCAGGGGACTTGAACCTTGTGGGTTCCACGTGTACAGTGTTAGTAGAGAAATAAATAGGCTTCATCTCTCCCATCAGGACCACCTAACTCACAAGGGTGTCCCCAGGCAGGGGCTGCTCCAAACACATAACTTAGGTGAGTATTGGAAATCCAAAATTAGAAGCCTATCATCAGAGAAAGGGAAGAGATGCCTAAATGGAGCACAATGGGGTGAAAAATGATGGTGTTCATGTATCCTTGTATCTTGTGGGAATGGCTTTTTTGTGATGCTCGCCCAGTGACACTCCAATACCACGAAGCAGCTCCTGGCAGCTTAAAGTGAAAATGTGGCTATGGAGGTTTTGTGAATCCCAGAAGCTTCTCTTTGATGACTAAGTGGTTATTAGCTCTTTTGAGACCAAGCACCATTTGGGTAATTGGTGAGTGGACTGTGACCTGAAGTACTGATAAACTGGGGGGAAATAATTCAAAATTCTTTTCAGTTTTACTCCATACTGCTTCTGTTTCATGTTCACACAACTCAATCTAAAACATGAATCATTATTTTCATAAGAGAAATCATAATTGGCATAATTTGAAGAAAAAAAAAAGTAGTAACACTTGCTAATATGGGCAGAATTCAATTAATAAACCACCGAACCACATACTGTGGCTGACTTGTTTCTAAAATATCCTCTCTTCTGCTTTAATGTATTGTCTGCTGTGGTCAGTCTTTTACAAAACCAGCAGGGTTTACCCTTTCTGCCCCATTGTTTTAATCTTTGCTGTATTCCACAATTTGAAAATAAAGGGTCCAGTCCTTTATGCCTGAAACCACTGGGAGTTCTGTCTGAAATCACAAGAGACTTCATGTGTGGTCATAGAATGACACTGATTTCAGTGACATTGCAGCCCTGCCTGGCATGTGCAGAAAAGTGACCTTTTCACAGGACATTAGAAAAGAAAATCCTGGGAAACTTAGTCCAGATGATGATGGACACTTCCAGTTAGCAAAGGCAGCAGCTAGATTAGTCACTCTTGGTGCTGAGGAGCTTTTCTGAGCCTGCAGGACCCGTTCTTCACTCTGAGGGTGAGGGAACAGGTTTCCCAGGGAGGTTGTGGATGCTCCATCCCTGGAGGTGTTCAAGGCCAGGTTGGATGGTGCTCTGAGCAACCTGGTCTAGTGGGAGGTGTCCCTGCCCATGGCAGGGGGGTTGGAACTAGATAATCTTTGAGGTCCCTTCCAACCCAAACCATTCTATGATTCTATGTCTCACCTTGCTAACACGCTTGCGTTCCTGGTGGATTTCCCACTCATCCTTTGCAACCCCATAAGCTGGACTGTTCATGTGAGTGATCCCCACTGTCCTTTTAGAGAGAAAACTGCATTGGCAAAGATGTAGGGTCTGCAGCAGTCCAGCTACCTCACCTCCTTTAGACCCACAGGAGCACCTGAGCCTGCAAACCCAAAGGAGTGGTGATGCCCAGCAGGTCTCTGAGCAGCAGAAGGTAGTGCAGCTGGAAGAGAACACATTGCCATCAGAAATATCTAGGTGCAATAAAAATAGCTGGATTTTCACCATGAGAGACAGTGTCCAATATAACCCTACATTGTGCAGCCCTTGGGGATGGGTGGAGAGAGAAGTGATGGGTCAGCATATGGAGTACTTTCTGAATTAGCTGCTTAGCCTGGGTCTAACCCAGCCTCTAACTGGGTATAACTTAGCATCTGTCCTCCACTGCACCAAAACCTCGTGGAGAAGATATATGTTTCAGCTGAGCTCTATGGTTCAGCCTATATCTTTGTAATGGACCACAAGGTGAGATGCTGACGCCACATCACTTCTTTTTTGCACAGTATCACTCAATACTTGAAGAAGACGTGTTAGAATCAGTTTATCTTTTTAAACTTGAAGTGGTGTCAAATTTTTTTAAAGTACTTTAAAATACTTTCAGTTACCAGGTACTATTCCTTTTGAAAGCAAAGAAAATAGTTATCAGCAGGCTTGAAAATACAGCACTCATTGATCCCCATCCAGTGCCTGTGTGGAATCCTGCTCCATAACACACCCAGCTTTGCTTGGCCCCCTCTGCTCCCCTCTGCTCTCTGCTGATGGATGTTGATCCTGCTCTGGAATAAACCAACTGTCCTGGTGCCTTGGTGACGTGTTGCCAGCCTTGGAAAAGGGGGGGGAATTGTAGGTGAGTATGTTAAGAAAAGAGCCTGATGGATGAGCAGGCTGAGGTGGCCTTTTGTCGGCTTCATTTTTATATTTGTTTCTAAAAAAGAAATCACATGAAGACGTAAATTTGCAGTTTACTTTAAATATATTCTTGCTGGAAGAGTGCCTCGCTCTTAGCTGCAGGCATAATACAATGGCTTAGTTCATATCTCTTGAAAAATCTCTTTTTATCCATTTTTTTAATCACTTTGGGCTGCAAGGAAATTTTTTTCTAGTATTTTTCTTATGCTCTCACCTGTGCTAGCCTTTAGTAAGCTAATTTCCAAGTACAAGAATTGTAATACTGCGTTCTTCATGAACTGCAAAATTACCACAATTATTACCTGTCCAGTCATTTGTTCCTGCTTAGTTTAGGAAGTGGAAAATATTTTGCAACTTTCTTCAGATAATGTTCCTCTTTTTCAACATGTATGGGGCCTCTATTGTATATAATCTCTCCACAAGATTAGAGTTTAATAAAGAACACTTGGATTTTTTTTCATTTCTGTGTGCCTATAACACCTATTTTGCTGATGCTTATAGATTTTTAGGTGATTTTACTCTTAATTTTTAAATAAAAAGGAGATATGAAACTTATTTCTGTCATAATTAGAAACCTAAAATGTAAGTTTGCTCACTGAAAACTATATCTTGGAGTTCTTTTGCAATACAAGTTAATTAACTGGATTTAGATATTTGCAAGATGATATATTTAATGGGATTACCGCTCATATAATGTTCTCAGTGACTGATTTGGAATCTAAGCTTAGGGAACAGAATACTGAATTTCCAGCTCTTTGAGAGTTAATGTTGTGTTAAAGAAAAGTACAATTTGAAGCTTATTGTTGATGAATAGCGAGGTTATTCCAGTGAAATGGAGCCGGTCCCGACAAGGGCTGCACGAGGCAGATGCATGAGCAGGAGTGCGCAGAGCCCGACATTCCTGCAAGCGCTGGGGGTACAGATATCCCCACACCTGAACTCCTGGCAAGTTCAAGGCAATGGTGTATCTCATCAAAACATAATGGCCCTTTATTCAGCCCCTGTCTCCCAAGTGGGATCAATTAGATGCTTCGGTCTGCGGGCTTAAAAATAAACACTCGTGTTTTCATTTATATTTAGAATGAAAATGAAGACGTATGACCTGCTCCTGTCATGTTTTGAAACTACTGTTAATTTATTCTTTCAAAATATTGATTGTCTTTTTAATAGAAAAATGGGGAAAGTGAAATGGTAACTTGCTCTGGGGAAAAAATGCAGGAGCCCTGACAAAGAATATTTCCGTGTGCCAATATATCCCACATTAGCGTCTATCTTCTTTTTAAGGCAAATATATTTCTGTGTGTCAATTTGGTTCACTACAATGTTAGAGTTTCACTTCTAGCACAGGGTTTCTCTAATGAATATGATAATTTAAATGTTATGATCAGAGCACTACTTTTAAAAGAAATTTGAACATTTTTTTGTTTAAATGCTATTAAGTGTTTCAATATTAGCTCAGTCAAATAACTATTAGATTGGGGAATTTATATTCTCACTTTAGTGGACGGCTCTGTAGTTCTACAGTTCTTCTATATTGTAATATTTTTTAAAAGTACTTCATAAGTAAAATGATAATTCATGTTTAACCAGCACAGATTTTAAAATTTAACCAGTGTTCAAAAGCTCCAGCGAGTTCAAATGTCTTAACATTTTTATTTGTGAGAGTAATTTTAATTTTAAGCTTTGCTAAATTGAAGTCTAAAAGAATTAACTGGATAAGATCATTCAGTTCTCAGTGGTTCACCAGCACACGTGCTGGGACACAGACAAAAATCCCATGAAGAGAAGATCCTCACAAACCTGCATACATCTTCTCAAAGTCAGAGCTAAAATACCATTGGAAATGGTGGTGTTGCTTGGGTGGGGAGTGTTTTAATCAGTTTTAGTTTATTTTGTATAAGAGCCTTTTGCTGTAAGAGCCTTGGTTTGGGTGTGATGATGTCCTCTGATCAGAGAGTTTTAGTGATCTTACCTATATGTGCAAATTCAAGTGAGCTGTCAATCAGAGTCGCGCTAAGACAACCTTGAAGTCTCATGTTTTACATATTCGTTATGTTATATCATTCTAAGTACGTTAGTAGTTGAATAAACTGCTCTTATAGAGATAAATTTAGATCTATTCTGTTTATGACTGCACAAAAATATGCCCGTCTATTTTTCGTGATTCATCTGTAGTCAAGACGACGGTGAAATGCTCCCCATATAACCCAGGGCAGTTGCTGAATAGACCAATGTTAATAGATTAATGGCTTACAGAAACCTCTTAAAATATTCTCAGCTCATATATTTGTGAAGCATTTGTGACCTTAAAGAGTGATATTCTGTGATTTACCAGGAAAGGAATTTGAATTGTGCCTTTATATCCCCGTCCTGTCGCATGATGTGCTTATTTCTGGCCGGGGCTTTCACTGATGCAAACCCAGATACTCTTTTTCCTGGACTGAACAGCAATGCCACTCTGTGAGGGTGAATACCAGGGCTGAGAAAGAGGTTTTCCTTTGTTCTTCAATTTATCCCATGCATATTATCTCTGTATGCATCATAGGAAAAAACTGGTCATTTAGCAGCTTTGTTTCAAGCGTCAAAGTGACTTTGTGAGCTTACGAAGTTGGGATTTTGTAGCATTGGACTTTCATCTTCAAGTCTTTTCAAAACCCATCCAGCTGTGGAAAAAGCAAACAGCAATATTATATGTCCAGGAATGGTGTTTACAGCTCAATATGAAAGTATAAGGAGGATTTCAGGTAGGCTGGATTCAATGAATCGACTGCCAGTTGTCAAGGGCCACAGAACAAGCAGTCGTGGGGCTTTTCTTTTGCTCTCAGTATGTGGAATTAGTGTTCTCCAGGATGAAGTTACAGTCATAGGTGCAGATAGCAGGGAAATAATGAACTAATGCTTGGAAAAAGACAGAGATTGGATCAAGGTATGTGAATGAACTAGGCGAAGGATGGTATGTCTGCTTTAACAGTGTTAATACCAGTTGTGCTTGGGGAGTTTATGTCAGCTGAGATACAGGGCATTTGTCTTTGTAGAATTATAATAGCAGTGAAAAACGTATTACAAATAAGTCCTATTAATTTGAGTAATCAATGGTTTAAGAGAAATATAAAATGACATCGTACGGGAAGAACTTTGAAGAGACCGTGTACAAGACACGCTCTGTCAGACCACATCATTTGTCAGGACTGAAATACTTTGCAAAGTCAGGTGTTGCCAGAATATCTGAAAATGTTTTGACAGTATCAAAATATATCTTTTGGAATGAAATGCTGTTTTGGCTTTTGAATCCAACTTTAAAATTATTTTTTTTTTCTGTATTCTGTTCCATTGAAAGTTGAACTGAAGCTAAATGTAATGAAACATCTGTGTCTAAATTAGTGTAATTTTTCTCCAGTTACAGAAAGAACAGTAGTTATACGCCTTGATAGATGTATTTTGCAACTATCGTCTATCTTACATCTTCTATCCACAGATAAGTGAGGAAAATACACAGTTGTACCATTGAAAAGGCATTATCTGAAAACACCAAAATAATATGTTGCTGTATTAATCAAAGAATAATTTAGTTCTGTACTAATAACAATTTAGAAAATGCACAATGAAGCTGGAACCATTGTGAAATTATCATCCATTACACATATTAATTGGCAGTGCACTCCAGGAATTAATTGATATGAGTATGGGATCTGGCAGTTCTCTTCTCTGAGAAGAGGGAACGGGTGAGATGACAGCATTCTTGGGCTCCTTGGTGAGCAGTATGAATTGTTTTTCAAATGCATCATTCAACCTCACAAAGAGCCGTTGGAGATCCTTGGATCAGGCCTGACAGCAGTTAGGTATTTGCTATCTCAATTTCAGCCCAAATATCATGTGCAAATGGAGGAGTTCATTGGGAATGCATTTGGCAGCCCTGGGCAACCAGCTTTTCCCAAAATGAGAGCCTGTGGAAAGCTGTTTTCATCTTCCCAAGCCACTGGCCTGGTGGACTTCAGCACAAATAAGTTTCCAAATAATGAATCTGCAGTTCAGTTTCTGGCCAAGGCGAACAAGCACACGTTAACTCATTCAGAAAGGAGATGAAAAGCTCACATTCAGGATGCATTAATCTGAAAACAAGTGTACTTTTGTGTCTGGGGAGTATTATTTTCATTGCCATCAATTTAGAACATAGATAGACTGTGATTCTAGCTTCACTATCAGGTTGCCCCACAGGCTGAGACCCCTCCCCAGGCCACTCTATTTAATTTAGACTAATCTAAAGCTAAGTGAAACTTTGTACCCTCTCTGATTTCTCCCCATGATGGGGAACACTCTGATTTCCCCTTCCCCAGTGACCTGCTCGGAGTGGCTGGGGAAGTGGGGGAAGGAGAGGTACACAGGAAAGTGACCCCCAGGTAAGGGGAATGGTTGTTTGTGCCAGCTGACAACCTATTAACGGATGGCAAGGTGTTCAACCACTTCTGCCCCAGCAGTTGTTCTCTTAGTTTGAATTTTCCTTCACTTTTACACTATTCTTTTGAAGGTAGTCCTCGGTACGTGAATTTTTCAGTGCATTGCACGTATCAACAGTGATAAATCTCCTGCGGAGCAGAATGAAACCCGGTACTTAATGCTACTCTTACAAACTTCTTGTGCTCCTACATTTGCAGTGAAATTTGATGTGGCAGGAATTGGGCCCTGTATTTTTCATGTTGGTTTGTTGTGGTTATTTTTTTTTTTTCCATGCAGTAAAATCCTCAGTAGGCTGAAGGAAGGAGTCGACAAAACAAGTCTCTGATTCCCACAGACATGCACTGAAGACAATGTGCATCCCTCATTCTCAACCTTCTTTTAGAAGAATGTAAGCCTGAAAGGAGAGAAGCAGTCTATGTGCATGGGTGTGACTTTGCCTGGACATGTATAGTACAGAGGTGAGCCTTCACTTTTACTGATACTTTTTGTGAAACATGCAGGGAATGGGTATGTCTCAGAGCTGTTGCACCGAGTCTAATGATGATAATGAATTTTGAGACCATTCAAAATCTTTTTTTGAGACAAATATTAATTTCCTACAGCTGTGCAGCTCCTTGCAAAATTTAGTGACATCAATATCTATGTGAGAAGCTCTTTTGGGCAGCATCTGAGGTCAAGAAGACTTTGGAGGCTTTCCTAGATTTTTACAGATTTGTCCATACATGAGACCTCACAGAAGTCTCTCTGATAGATTCTTGCTATGATTTCTAAAAGTTGGGGTTGGTTTGTTGATTCCTTTCTGTGGATAAGCCAAGTGAAGAAAAAAGACACTCTGCCCGGTAATGGTTCTCAACTGGCAAGCAGTCAGCAGGTTCCTACCCTTAAAGAATCAAGTCGTCATTCAGTTTGGCCTCCTAACTTCTTATTCAAAGAAGTAATGAGATGCAACTGCCTGTGACTCTAATTTTTTGCAAAGCAAAAAAAAATTTCTTGCTCATGGCAAGAAAAAATGATCTGCAATAGTACTAAGTTTAAATGCATTGATCAGTAAATTTTAATTACTCTGTCGATAACTAATGACACAGAAGTGAGCAAGAACTGAAAGCTAGTCTGAGCAGTATTTGGAAAATATCTTAAAACACTATTTAAATGGAACAATTTGGAAATATTCAACAGGTCTGTACTGTTAAAGTATCAAAATATTCCTGAAGTCTTTGACTTTAGTGTTCCCATGAAAAAAGATGTTAGATGGGATGAAATTATTAAAATTACTACTTTTTGTCGACCTTGACTTTTCAAGATCTTATTCTCTAAGAATTGTAGCTGGAGGAGTTCAAAGGAATGATCTCAAATTTAATGGGTTTCATCAGATTAATGATAGAACTGATGAGCTCCAGATGAAATTTGGAGGATGGAGGGTTCTGGTTTTCAACAGTGCAAGGGAGAGATATCTTGAGGGAGGAGAGGTCTTAAATTTACTTCCTGGGCACTGCTGGGCTACAACTCTCCTGGTGGTATTTCTGGCTAGTGCTTCGTAGCAAGATGAGTACCTGGGGTGCAAATGTCTTGAGGCAGCTTGGATGTGGGGGGCACTTGCAACCCAGTCATGTTTTTCTGATGGTTGTTCAGACTCTTTATCCAAACATGCTAGAAACACAGGTATAACTTGCACATCAGGAATTTTCTTCTTCCCTTCATCAGTCAAAGGACAAATATAATTTTTATTGTCCTCTATAATGTAACTGTGGGTCAATTATCTCATTGTCCTCATAGGTGATTAATTCACCTATATCCTTTATATCATTTTGGTCTAACAACAAAGTCATGGACAGACAATTAGCAACAACCATGCTGCTAATTAAAATGAAAAGGGCCTGATTATGTTTCTCACAAACAATTGTGGTTTTCTGATTCAGAGATGCAATGCAAAAGAAGCTGGCAAAAAAGAAAATATTGTGTTTGTCTCATGGCTCACAAAACTTGTACCATCAAGACTTTTGTGTGTGTGAAACTGCCAAACTGGAGCCAGGGTAGGAACTCTCAAGAGGCTGAATATTGAGCAAAAGAGAGAAATGAAACAGCTGAGAGACTGCATTGAGAAACATATGTGCTGTACTTACACAAATGTGCTGTACTTACACATATGTGCTGTACTTACACATTTACCAATGTTGAAAAGATTTTCTGATATATAGCTGCTTTCTTGAAAATTATCTACATGGTTGTCTGGAGTTGTAACAGATCTGCAAGAGTGATTTTGGCCTGTCAGGTAAATTTTAGTGCTGCAAAGAAGTTTATGAATGAGTATTTATCCCTTAGATGGAAACCACTTTATAGGAGCTCTACCAGTCTAATGAGTGGATAACAAGCTGTTTGAAAACTTTATATATATATGCACAGGCCAGCAAAGCAGCTTTTCTGAAGTAGAGTATTTTTATTATCCTTCATATTTTTTTTCTTTAAAAAGCCCAAGAAATTATTTTGAAACAACAGTAATTGTCACCACTACCATCTCAATTATCTGAAATCTTTTATTTCAGGGAGTAATGTGTACTTAGATTAATCAGGCATGCTGCACTGGCAAATCCTCCTGCATGTCCTCTCCACTCCTGTAGAAGTCAACAGAGAGACATCAAAGAAACTTTCCTGGGGAAAGATTGGCTTCTTCGTGGCAGAATCCATAAATAGTTCCTCCAACTTCAAGAGAACTAACTGGGTTTTGTAGTGAGGTATTTGCAGAGATTTTGGTCTTTTATCTTGGAATGATGAGTTCTGCGTTGTGGTAACAATTAACTAGGACTGCTTAACTCATCTCCCTTTTCATTTTCCCAGGTGTATCTGTTTGATCAGTTTTTCATATTTAAGTATGCAGCATATGTTTTATGTTGAGAGAAAACTAAGTTATTAAAGGATGGTAGAAGAAAACTAGTGTCAGAAACAAAGGAAACAAATACGCTTGAATTATACTGTAAAGAGTATGAAGGGAATGTCTACAAATACAGAAAAGAGGCTAAAAAGTACATTAAGGGTTGATGAAAACATCACTGATAACAAAGGGCATTGTTCATGTTGACTTTGGTGAACATTGAATTTGATGCTTGTTTTGCAGACTCCAAAAGATGTCAGGACAGAGCTCCTGCACCTTGGAATCCAAGACCCTGCAGATGTAGTGGCAGGTATAAGCAATGAGGACACGAGCTCCTTCACTTCAGTGAAATCTATTTTGTAACAGACAGACAAGGCTCTGGAGCAACTTCTGCAGAGTCCTACTGCTCCTATTCCTGCTAATGGCAACAGGACTCTCCTGGTCTGTAGCAGGGCAGTTGGCCAGAATCAAGGTTCACNTGGCTGAATGGTCTGACACTGCTTCTTGCTTTTAATACTACTGAATTTAAAACCCAGAGACAAAATAAAAGAGAAAGATCTGAAGCTCACCATCTCATGTCTGCAAACATCACAGCTTCCTTGAGGATGGAATTTTCACCATGTGAGAAATCCTGAAATTTCAAAACTCAGTTGCATCATTGAAATTCTAGTGTTCAGTTAAAGCAATCTCTGTTCACGTCCCTGTGCTGTCACTGCCAAAATTTTCCTATACATAGGACCTGTTTATCACGTTCTTTCATCTAGATAAATGGACATGTCAAGCAAGTGAACAAGAGCAGTATTTGTGAT
>VYZX01019112.1:50456-81209 GCA_013401335.1 Brachypteracias leptosomus | reverse complement strand
TTTTGTCAGAGTTTCAAAAGTACACTGAAAGGGTGAAAATGATGCTTCTACTGAATCTTAAAATGCAAGCAGTTGAATTGTTTTTTCTTCTCTTTAATTTGCTGTCCGCTTGGTGTGCAAGGGTGCANAAATTTAATTTAAAAGTCTGAGAACTGCCTTAAAGAATTTTCTAGCTGAATAGAGCCATGTGAATTTTTTTAAAGTCAAATAATATTTTTTTACCATTTTAGATCAAATGCCTGCTGTTGTAATGAAACAGGACAGCGACAGTTACATTAGGAGGATCTCTTTCTTAGCTGTCTTACCCACCAAGCTGTTGTACAGTGCCAGCCAGTGCTGTCATGATGGTTCCAAGCGGAAGATGTATCAATGTGTCACAACTGGTGTTGTGTTAGTAAATAACATATGCATGTTGTTTTTAATTTCCTAAGAAGGTCTAAGGGGAGGGCAAGTATTTGATGGAAATGATGTTTAGTCCTGAACTTAACTTCACATTGTGGAAGAATGAAAATTAAAGCTGACCTAAACACAGAAGGAAATGCAGCCAATCACAGCTGAAGGATTAGTAAAAAGTGCTAAAAATATTATATGAAAGTTTTAATTACACAGAAAAATTATAAAATGCCCAGTAATTACAGTATATTGATTCCATTTTTTTTTCTTGAAATGCTAAAACTATTTCAACACACACAGAATCAATAAACATAATTAAAATATGAGCTCATCAAAACAGTAATTAAATGTACTTAACAGCTTTTGTGGCTTTTCTCCATATGGTTACTGTGGGAGTGTGAATCTGGCTTGCTAGATAAATGTAACAAAATAAAGTGAAAGCCTGGGAAAAGATTACTGTGGTATCATAAGCAAATACAATAAAGTCTAGCTCTATAATAAGTTCCAATAAATCAAAAAGTTGACAAAGGAAGCAGTGTTTACAATTATTAGAGAAAAATTCTGGATGTTTTATATTTTTATGGGATTAACACTATCATGGACTTAATATAGAAGCCAAATCAAATCTTTCTTCCATCATTAAAG
Organism: Brachypteracias leptosomus; assembly: GCA_013401335.1. Taxonomy (NCBI): domain Eukaryota; kingdom Metazoa; phylum Chordata; class Aves; order Coraciiformes; family Brachypteraciidae; genus Brachypteracias; species Brachypteracias leptosomus. Next base: position 80,171 of record VYZX01019112.1, on the reverse strand, counting down.
CCGTTCTACTAGAAGACTTTCTGTTCAATGAAAGATATTTGGGAACGTTATGGGCTTGCTGGTGTTGGTGACAAATCACTTGACAGCTGTCACTCAGGGGGCAATTCAGCTCAAGGGCCTGATACAGCTGCTTTGAGTTGCCCTTTGGAGCAGCAAATCTCTCTCCAGCGATTAGATAAAGCAGCGTGACTGCCAAGCAGAAAGTAAATTAGGTGCTTAAAGCAAGGTGTGTGAATGCCTCTTGTCCACACTTCTCCCCTCCTCCTCCTTGGCTACATGTGCAGTGTCATAACTAATACAGAAAAATCAATGGACAGTGCTTTCCATAACAGAAACAAAACCAAACCAACCAAAAAAAAATCCCCAAAACCACCAAGAACAAAAAAGGTGGACATTTCTGAAACTGATTTCTTCAGACACACCATGGGCACCTATAGGTTACACAGCTTGTCCTCCTCTTCTGCTGCCATTTCTGGAGTCATCACCATCTCTCTCTGCCATGTTTTTTGAGACCTTTATGAAGTATGGTATTTAAATATCATTTTTGCACCACAGGCATATGCAGATCATATGCAGAGCATGTATTTTATGTGGTGCCTGGATATAAAAAAGCTGGCACAGGTGTTAAGGAAACCCTTACCACCCCCTACTCCATTGATTGAACTGATGTTGTCACTGATTTAAGAAGAATATATGGAAGTAATCAAGGTAGATGCTGTAGAGTAATAACTATTAGAAGCATGAAGACACACCATATCTGTAATTTAAAAAAAAATGATAGATGTATTTTTCCAGTGCCCAATTCGCAGCCAGTATGGATGACACTGTCTGCACAATCCTCTTGTTTCCTTAACCACCTCTTGACCTCAAGAAACAATCAAGTCCATTTCAAAATGTGATGCATAGCAGTGCAATGCAGAGATATTCACAATTTCCTCAGTAGCTTATGGCCACGAGCATATCTCACACCTTAATGTTTGAAAAATTTGAACATTCATTTTAAAAGCTTTGTTTAAATCCACCTCCAAATCCCTAAAGCCAACTAAATGTAGAAAAAGGAATAAGACAGTATATTACAATTTCTTACATATTTTCCCCCAGACAACCAGTAGAGCTTTTTCTCACCCAGATCAGGCCTCACCCTACAATGTGTGTACTTCTCAGTCACCCTATAGGCTGAGAAAAAAATGCTCTAAGATTGTGAAGCAGAGTGAAAAAGGTAAATAACTCCTTTAAGTCAGTAACTCCTTTAAGAAACAGCAAGATTTGGTAGCTAAGTGGGTGTTGTTAAGGAGGGAATCCTATTACAGCTGTAAATACCCTGTCTCCCCCCTCCTTCTAGAATAAAGCACAGAGAACAGGAACCTGTGACACAGCAGATCTGAGTCCCATCCCACTTTTAAGTGTTAGTACACTTCAGGAGTGCAGAAGATATTACTGCTTGTATATTTGCTATTTGCTGCCTTCAGTCCTTTCTCATTTACCAGCTTTCTTTCCAACTTTGTCACTATCTACAGCTGTTAGAAAAACATCCCTTCTTTTTTTTTTTTCCTTGAAATGATTCATCAGTTTTTCCCTTGTTCTTGAAAGCATGTAATCATTCTACAAAGAGGACCTGGACCAGAACTCCTGAAATTCCATTTCCAGTGACCTTTTTAAAGCTTTACATAGGACTCAAATTGTGGGTGGTGTTATTCCCTAATGAGAGAATTACATTGTATTAAAGTCCTTTTATCACATAAACTTATGAAAAGGCCACTTTTTTTTCCCCAATGGTAGCTCTAAAGGTGCAGATAAAAATATACATCTCTCCCCCTCGAAGTGTTTACACAAACCCAAATTCCTTCAAAATCCTATTATCAGAATAAAGCAGTAAGTCTATGGGCTACCGTTTGAAAATTAGTCAATATGTTTCTTTAGAAAATTTGAGCTAGTACTTATACACCTGATAAATGGGCTACAATCTATTATTGGGCCTTGATATAAATTGTTTCCTGCTTTTAACTGAATGTAGCATCCTATTGCCTCTTCTGGACGGTGCTACAAATTTATTAGACCCTGCATCCAGTTTCCTCATCTTGTATTATGTTGCCAAGTAGGAGACAAAATGTCTAGTAATTAAGGCTGCTTTTAAAGTTGAAGATGGCCTTTTAAAAGGCCAAGATTGAAATGGAAGATTGAAGACGAAAATAATCAAAAGAAAAAAAAAATAAAAGGTTTATTTTAGACTTGGCCTGAATATTGAATTACAATGGATTTAAAATATTCAGCAGGCAATAATAGCTAGGAAACAAATATCTGGCAAATTAGGCACTGCAATCTGTAGCAGGGAGCGTCATCACCCTTAGAAATAAGTTTTGCAGCCTCATTGATTTTTTTCTCCTAAATCAGCCAGCTAGACAGAAGACTTCATCTCACTAATATATATTGTCACAGAAAAACCTCTTTGATGCTCTGTGCTGTCTGAGTATGTATGAACAAGTCGTAAGTTTCAGTGCAGAAAATAAAAAGTTAATTTAAAAAAAAAAAAACCCAATCATGCTGTGTATTACTGAATCACGAGAGGGACAGTGAACTATGGGGTCAATCTACTGTCTTTAGCCATTCATACTTCTCTTTAATTTTGCAGCACCCCTGTTGACATGGGCTGTGGATGATGCCTTATTTGCAGAAGATGGTAGGTTCCCAGCATGTTTTCCTGAAGTCCCCATAGGGTTGGGCCAGCCTGATGGAAGATTTCAGTGCACACATGACCTTTCTCATCTCTGCTGCCCTTGACATCAGCAGGGTTGCTCTCCTGACAGCATTTTATACTGAATTGGGCTTAGACATTTTAATTCAGGTATCTCATGATCCCACATTCCTTTGTAAGGTAACTTCTTTGGTAGGGCTCCATCTCTTGTGTTGCTGTGTTGTTTTCAACCCTACATGGAGGCATCTTGGTAGCTGAGAAAAGGTACGTAAATGGCTGCTGGGCCCCTGCTTTTATAGAGCACTAAGAGACATCTTCCATCAGTATTTTTTCACAACAAACAGACACCAAATATTTCTATTCTGTAATGCTGCAAATGTGAAGGTTTTGATGCTTCCTAATTAGGAGGTTTTACACATTTTCCATGAGAAGATTTTATAAATATTGCAAGCTGGCTTTCCTTATTTGAGACAAAATGAAGGTTAACTTTGGCATCTTTCATAAGACAACAATTTTTAGTATCTAACTTCTGTCTGTCAGTGGTGCTGGTGACTGGCATAAAACTTGAAGCAGTTTAAATACAAATTAAGTTCATGGAGAGATTTTACATAAGATGGAAATGGTGGAGAACAGTAGCTAACACCCGGAAAGGAAAGGTGCAGATGTAAAAAACCCTGTGAATTTTTTTTTTGGGGGGGGAAGGAAAGTTGTTATGGTGTGCCACTGGGTTTTTATGCCTATTTTCTTAGAGTTTGGAGAAAACATGCTTAGGCATTTCTAAGCCATGTGCTTTATAGTGAAATATGTATTCTATGGGTTTGAACCATTGATTTGTTTCATTTTCTCTGAAAAGCTGAAACCTGACTCTTTTTAAATCTGACATATAGGTAAGAAAGAATTAAGAACAGCTGCCTATTTTAGAGGGGAAAAAATAATAACATACCAATAAAGCTCTGATATTTGGAAAAAGTGTAGTGGGCATGTTTAGTACGTTGATGTCTTATGAACTTGAGCACACACACGTAGCTAAACATGGGCCCAAGGTTCAAATCTGAAGCTCCTGCAGCAGGGTCTGCTCTCCCCAAGGTCTATACAAATGTGCTCTCCTCCATGCATGGCTGGGCCCATTGGCTTCAAAGACACTACTCATGGGAGTAAAGTTACTCATGCATTTAAGTGCTTGCTGGATTCAGGCCAAAAGCTTAATCTTTTCCATTTAATACCCTTTTCCTAAACTGATAACAGTCTTCAAGTTTTCAGTATCATGTGCAGTGGTTTAAATAATGTAGAACCAAAGGGAAAAAAGTCAAATAACAGTATTGTAATTTAAGGAGCATCATGAGATAAACAGCATAGCACAGGCACAGTTTTATTAGTAGTAAGTAGTTATCTGTAAGGCTGCCCTATGTTACTGGTCTGGAGGCACTTCATGGCTCTCAGTTTCTGAAAAAGCAAGGCAGGGAGGATGGGCAGCTCTAAAAGGGCAGGTACAGAGTAAAGCAAAGTGTAAAAGATCATATTCTCTCTGATATGACAGAGAGTAGACAAAACTTGTACTGCTCTTGAAACTCAGTACAGCAGGGCAAAAACTTTCATTGGATGTGTACAGAATTTTGGAAACAAAGCCATAAATATGCCTTTGATTGTTGTTTGGATTTTTTTAAATTGTTTTGACTTTTCATCAATGGTGGAGACTTCCAAACAATTCCAGTTCTTGTACTAGTCTCCTTATGACCTTACCTTCTTTTTTATTGCAGATGAACTCTGAATGATATTGCTAACCTCCATTAGAGGTGTTTCATTCTTTTATTATACATGCAAGATGATGTTTCATTTTCTGGAAGGTCTTTGGCTGGTGTCATTATTTATATAAATGCTGTTCACATGCATGTTAGAGTAGGTAAAATCAAAGAAATGTGCTTTACACCTGGAATGGAAAATATTTAGGGTTTATATTATATTTATTTCCTTTGTCTTGACTGGTCATTCTCAAGACAAGATGGGGAGGGAGCTGATTTCTACAGTATGGGTAAGGTTTGATTAGAGTTGAAAAGTTTCCCTGTCTTTAAAGATTGGGAGTGTTGATAATATCATCTTGCAGCTTCCAAAGATAGAATCATAGAGCTGTTTAGGTCAGAAAAGACCTTTAATGTCATCAGGTCCAACCATAAACCTAATACTGCCAAGCCCACCATTAAACCATGTCCCTAAGCATCACATCTACGCAACTTTTAAATACCTCCAGGGATGGGAACTCCACCACTTCCCTGGGCAGCCTGTTCTTGGGCTTGACAACTCTTTCAGTGATGAAGTTTTTCGTAACTTTCAATGTAAACCTTCACTGGTGAAACTTGAAGCTGGTTTCGCCTCTCCCATCATGTGTTACTAGCACCTCACTCCTTTCAGGTAGTTGTAGAGAGTGATAAGGTCTCTCCTGAGCATCTTTATCTCCAGACTGTCTACCCCAGTTCCCTCAGCCACTCCTCATAAGATTTGTGCTCTAGACCCTTCACCAGCTTTGTTGCCCTTTCTTTCAGCCACACCAGGCTTCTTCTACCTAACTCTCTACAGACAAAGACCATGATTTTTTTCTAGATATTTTCTTTGGGAGGAGTCTAGAGAAGAGATCTGATAGGCTTGGAGAAACCTACCTGCAGTAATGGAGTTTCAAAAGGACTGATGGCTTTTTGCCCAGAAATGCTTCACTGATGTAGCCCAGACAGGGACTTTTCTGAAGGGAAAAAGAGCAGGAACAAACAGACGGGAAGGATATAGAGGAGAAAAGGTGTTGGGGGGGAGGAATCTAGTCCTTTTTGAAAAACAAATTGTACATCTCTGGATTTTCCTCAAGGAGGAAAAGGAGAAAGTAAGAAATGGAAGTCAGATGCCAGCTGAAATCATTGCAATAGCAATTTTGCAATATTAACATCATTATTTATGAACATTAACAATAATGATACATCTTTGAGGGGAAAGAGCTTGAGAAGCTATATTTTGACCATGTGTGAGCTGTATGAAAGTATTCAGATTTATAAGGCACGGTATTGATATCTCAGCTTTTAAAAATACATTAGTGTTATTGTGCTCCATAGTTTTCAAGAAGATTAACTGACTTATTCTTGCATAGTCACTTCCTGAAGTATCATGTTAAAGAATACATGGCCAAGCAGCTTCTCTCCAAACAAATATGTAGCTAATGGAGACTGAGGATGCATAGTACAAGCAGCTATGTGATGAAAAATATGGTTAAAGGAGACCATGGAGGTGAGAATTTCCACTGTCACTGTAAAAGGAATGGATGAAAATTCCAGCAGAACAGGCATGGTGAAAATAGTCTCTGGGGACAAATTCTAACATATAAACATGCCATGTTACTGTGCAAGTCCAAGTGAATTTAAGTCAACAATATCTCTACTAGGTTTGGTATCAGACATGCCTGTGTAAGAGAGAAGGGTGCTGAGATCCTGCGATATCCCAAAGGTGTTAGAAAAGGGAAACAATTGGTATAAATATAGAAATCCAACACCAGAACCAAAATACTGACCTAATCAGTGAAATGAGCATCAAAATCAGTCTTCATGCTAAAGCTTTAAGGGTCTGGCATATCAAATAAAGCATGAATATCTTCAGGAATATGCCAGAAGCTAATTGGTTTAAGAAATTTGGCCGTATATAGAGACCATTACTCATAGATATCACGTTTTTCTGCCGCACAAATTATCTGTAGTGCTCATGGTGTCTGCTCAAGGAAAAGTTTATTTTCCTTCAGCCTTTTCTCTCCCCCTGACCTCAAAGGACTAATTAACAAAGTATTAGCATGTTTCTAAAATATGACCGAATTCATCTTCTTAAGAAAATGTACTGAAGAATGTACCCTATTATTAGAAATGACAGGATGTATATAGGGCCATATGTTTTCAAAGGGGTTTCTGTCAGTGTTAATCAAAACGTTGGAGAACTTATGAACGTACTGAGCAGCACATCAACCATATGGGTAATATCTTCCCTTTAATAGTGAGAATCTGAATTAATAATAAACACAGGAGCGTAACCTAAAATGAGACAGAAACAATAATATTAAGACCAACAAAAGCATAATATCACATCAGCCTGAAGACTCCTGGGTATTTTTTTTAAAAACCCTATTGTGTGTTAAATCCTGGTCAAGGAACTACATTCATTAATTTTTCTTGGTTTAGCTTGGAAAGGTAACTCCGAAGATGCAGTTTATTTTTACTGGTTCCTGTACAGGACAGTTTGGCTCACACAAGATGCTATAGCACATATCAGCTCCATGGGCCTGCCTGACGGGTGGATGTATGTTCATTATCACAGGCTATTTGTTATTGAAAAGACATTGGAACATTTGCTTGGTCACACAGACGTGCACAAATCATTTCATGGGCTGCACAAACAGCTGCAGGGAGAAAACTGAGTCTGTTCCTAAGTTTGCTAACCTGGAAAATGGATTGAGACTACATTATTTTGAATAAACCTCCAAGGGCTCAACTTCACAAACTTACCTGCTTTTACAGATGGTGAACTCTCTGAACTAAATATTGAGAAATCTGCTTGAGACAAAAGTAAAGTTGCAAGTGCATTTATGTGCTACTTCACTTACGGAAGCATATGAGAGATAAATCTATCCAAAATGAAGAAAAAAATAGTTATTAATTAAACTAAGTCCTGCTTTTGTGCTCACTGTTGTCTGCAGGCACGCAACCANCCTTCACCAGCTTTGTTGCCCTTTCTTTCAGCCACACCAGGCTTCTTCTACCTAACTCTCTACAGACAAAGACCATGATTTTTTTCTAGATATTTTCTTTGGGAGGAGTCTAGAGAAGAGATCTGATAGGCTTGGAGAAACCTACCTGCAGTAATGGAGTTTCAAAAGGACTGATGGCTTTTTGCCCAGAAATGCTTCACTGATGTAGCCCAGACAGGGACTTTTCTGAAGGGAAAAAGAGCAGGAACAAACAGACGGGAAGGATATAGAGGAGAAAAGGTGTTGGGGGGGAGGAATCTAGTCCTTTTTGAAAAACAAATTGTACATCTCTGGATTTTCCTCAAGGAGGAAAAGGAGAAAGTAAGAAATGGAAGTCAGATGCCAGCTGAAATCATTGCAATAGCAATTTTGCAATATTAACATCATTATTTATGAACATTAACAATAATGATACATCTTTGAGGGGAAAGAGCTTGAGAAGCTATATTTTGACCATGTGTGAGCTGTATGAAAGTATTCAGATTTATAAGGCACGGTATTGATATCTCAGCTTTTAAAAATACATTAGTGTTATTGTGCTCCATAGTTTTCAAGAAGATTAACTGACTTATTCTTGCATAGTCACTTCCTGAAGTATCATGTTAAAGAATACATGGCCAAGCAGCTTCTCTCCAAACAAATATGTAGCTAATGGAGACTGAGGATGCATAGTACAAGCAGCTATGTGATGAAAAATATGGTTAAAGGAGACCATGGAGGTGAGAATTTCCACTGTCACTGTAAAAGGAATGGATGAAAATTCCAGCAGAACAGGCATGGTGAAAATAGTCTCTGGGGACAAATTCTAACATATAAACATGCCATGTTACTGTGCAAGTCCAAGTGAATTTAAGTCAACAATATCTCTACTAGGTTTGGTATCAGACATGCCTGTGTAAGAGAGAAGGGTGCTGAGATCCTGCGATATCCCAAAGGTGTTAGAAAAGGGAAACAATTGGTATAAATATAGAAATCCAACACCAGAACCAAAATACTGACCTAATCAGTGAAATGAGCATCAAAATCAGTCTTCATGCTAAAGCTTTAAGGGTCTGGCATATCAAATAAAGCATGAATATCTTCAGGAATATGCCAGAAGCTAATTGGTTTAAGAAATTTGGCCGTATATAGAGACCATTACTCATAGATATCACGTTTTTCTGCCGCACAAATTATCTGTAGTGCTCATGGTGTCTGCTCAAGGAAAAGTTTATTTTCCTTCAGCCTTTTCTCTCCCCCTGACCTCAAAGGACTAATTAACAAAGTATTAGCATGTTTCTAAAATATGACCGAATTCATCTTCTTAAGAAAATGTACTGAAGAATGTACCCTATTATTAGAAATGACAGGATGTATATAGGGCCATATGTTTTCAAAGGGGTTTCTGTCAGTGTTAATCAAAACGTTGGAGAACTTATGAACGTACTGAGCAGCACATCAACCATATGGGTAATATCTTCCCTTTAATAGTGAGAATCTGAATTAATAATAAACACAGGAGCGTAACCTAAAATGAGACAGAAACAATAATATTAAGACCAACAAAAGCATAATATCACATCAGCCTGAAGACTCCTGGGTATTTTTTTTAAAAACCCTATTGTGTGTTAAATCCTGGTCAAGGAACTACATTCATTAATTTTTCTTGGTTTAGCTTGGAAAGGTAACTCCGAAGATGCAGTTTATTTTTACTGGTTCCTGTACAGGACAGTTTGGCTCACACAAGATGCTATAGCACATATCAGCTCCATGGGCCTGCCTGACGGGTGGATGTATGTTCATTATCACAGGCTATTTGTTATTGAAAAGACATTGGAACATTTGCTTGGTCACACAGACGTGCACAAATCATTTCATGGGCTGCACAAACAGCTGCAGGGAGAAAACTGAGTCTGTTCCTAAGTTTGCTAACCTGGAAAATGGATTGAGACTACATTATTTTGAATAAACCTCCAAGGGCTCAACTTCACAAACTTACCTGCTTTTACAGATGGTGAACTCTCTGAACTAAATATTGAGAAATCTGCTTGAGACAAAAGTAAAGTTGCAAGTGCATTTATGTGCTACTTCACTTACGGAAGCATATGAGAGATAAATCTATCCAAAATGAAGAAAAAAATAGTTATTAATTAAACTAAGTCCTGCTTTTGTGCTCACTGTTGTCTGCAGGCACGCAACCACACGTATAGAATCATAGAATCATTTAAGTTGGTAAAAGACCTCTAGGATCAACTCCAACCTTCAAATGACATTAAAACCTTCTTTAAAAATCAAGCCTTTTTGACCAAAGGCAGCTCTGCAGCAGAGGACTGAGCCATGACCAGGACTGGGCTCAGATCCCTGCTCTGCTCTATGGGAATTCTCCTTTCCCTATATGGGAATTGAGAAATAAGTCTTCCTCCTTGGCATTGGCCAGGGCTGCTAGGTGCCACTGGACACCAATGCAACAAACACATGGAACTAATTACATCACCAGAAGGCACCAGGAGGGTTGAAGCCTGTTGCCTCACAGACTCTTGACCCCCAGGCTCAGCCCCCCATTTCACCCCAGCCTCGGTCCCTGGCCCCCCGCTGCCTCCAGAAGTTACACCTCAGCTGGTGACAGGACCATGGTCTTTCTCACTGTCAGATCTCAACTGGGAAGGTTTTATTTTCACTGATACCAGTCCTGGTTTATTTTCTCCTTGGTTCAATATGGTTATGTTTAGACATTTGACGACTCGCACTGAGACATAAAGCCTTGAGCTGCTGATAAGCACAATCCAGCCTCGGCAGGTTGAAAACCTGAATCTTCTAGCAGAGATAGGCAGAAGAGGGAAATACAACTTCAAGTCTTTCAAGCTATAAATTGAGATTTTCCTATTTTATGGGGATGTTTTTTATTCGTAACTATCCACCTGCATCAGTTTGCAGCTTGAGTATTTTCCTCTGACATTTCTTTTCCATTTTCCCCTTGAGTCCATTCCTGCTTTCCAACTTCCTTTTCCAGTGCTGGTTGAAAAGCATGCTATTAGAGACAGCACCTTCTGACAGGGAAATATTCTTCCACCTTCTGACAGGGAAATATTCTTCCACCTGCTCTTAGCTTTGTTTTTGGAGTAGCCACAGAGGACGCTGTGACAAAGAGCAGAGTTCATCCCTCCCTTCCCCTCTCTGCTACTCCATCAGCTCCTGTAATTTTTCTGCCAGTATTTGTTCTGCTACTCAATAGCCTGTGACTCTCCTGCAGATCCCAGGGGAGTTTCTCCTGCACCTGGGAATCAGTTATCCACCTGCAGTTTATTGATGGAAAATATGTATCAGCTTTGGTTTTTTTCCCTGTCCCAGAGAAAGATTAAGTACCAGGACCCCTGCACATAATGTGCCAAAACTCTGTGCTTCACCATGAAACCTCCATTACCTATGGCTGAAAGGTGGAGGAAATGCAACCTCTACTCAACTACTGAGGACACCATACCTGCAGAGTGTAGCTGCTCTAGTGACTTTTGTGTTAAAGCTGGTTCACAGGACACTCTACCAGCACACTGTGATCCACCCACCTGCCCAGCTCTTGAGAGCCTCCTGCAATGATTCTGTTCTCCTTACGGCCAAAGATTTTAGCTTCCCAGGCCATTTTTGTTCCTTCCTTCTCCCTTGTTCTTATACAGTCCCCTTCCACCAAACATCATGGACTACAGCTTCCCTCTTTCTGGAGGAGCAACATTTTCCACCTCCAGATGTTCTGCTTCTTTCAGGCAATCTCTACATCCAAGTTTTAATTGCTAGGCACAAATTTCAAAGGCCTTTCTCACATCTTTAGAAGACATCTGTCTGGTTCTGCATGTCTTCTGCAGCAAGCACAATCAGCAGCATTGTCTGAAGGCTGTAAGCTGTCCTGAGGCCAGGCCAGCATCCTTGCTTGGCATGAGCCTTCAGCTGGTCTCACCAGGCTTCATCCATGTTGGTGGAGATTCTATACAGACAGCTTATGATCTTCACAGATCCCTGTTCTCTGTTGTGTCCCACGAGTCCTTAAAAGCTTTAAATACTTTACTTCTGCTACACAAACTATGAGAAAAAGTCCCCAAACTGGCATGTAGCTCCCAGCAGCCTTCTGTCAAGCAGATGTTCAGCTACAGGAGTGTTGCATGAGGCATTGTACTGATGCTGAAACTAACTCCTCTTGATTCCAAATCACAAAAGGAGGTGTTAAAACCTAAATAAACAAAGGAAATGTAATCAATAGTCAAAAGTGAGAAGGGGTGGGGGAAGGAAACATGCTTGTTAAAACTTCCAGGTGCCCTGGCAATTAGCCTCACAATGCCATAATCCTAATGAGTTTTCACATCTCCTATTACATTTGGTACATAGTGTTTGTTAGAATTTTACTCCATCTGCTTCTGCACAATCTCCATCAGCTGAAGGAGGATATTGTTACTCCAGCCATTAAATGTTGATGATCCTCTTGCTTTTGGTAAGTATCTGTTATGTTAATAGTTACTATTCCTCCTCACTCTTTGAGATGCTTTTTCCCCCACTAGCACCCAGGCATTTGCTAATAATAAAGTTACTGCTCATTTTATTAAGGCAGTGACAGCAGCACGACTTGCAAGTTCAGTAAAATCTGTTGGTTTGTCTTCACTGCACTTTGCCTGAATGGAATAAAAAATTTTTTTCCTAATATGATATTCAAATTTTTAAATGCATTAACTTCTGGGATTTACTGATCAGCTATCTCTCATTAGAAGGGATATCTCTTATTTTCAGACCAAATCTACTCTTCTTCTAAAAGGAAATAATATGCTTTCATTTTCCTTAAAGCCAGTTAGTAATAGATTTAAGTGGATAAATATATTTGACATTCTTTGCCTTCCCATTTCTCTTTTGCCAGCAATGCCAAACAGACTGTGAAAAAGAGAATTAATTCATTATCCCAAGATATTCATGAAGTTCTCTAAGCTTCTGATTCTTGGACTGCAGGTCATTAGCAATCATTAATTTTTAAAGCTACGGATGATGTCCTCTGAAGCAGATATCATATGAAATAAACAGACCTAATAATGTGGTAGTAGGATGAAGCTTGGGCAGATGTAAGTGTCTGGAAAAGCAGAATTTTAGCTATTCAAGGATATTTGATGTAAACTGAGGCAGTGCTTGGCTGTAGGCAGCTATACTACTGTATGCATCACGCAGACTATGAGGATGACCATTGTAACGACCACCAACAAGGTGGACTTTTGCACCCCGAGTGGCCACAAAGTGATAGTTACCTTTATACAGCTTTTATTCAGTCACATCATGGTCAGAGAGAACATACAGCTGTCAACAAGAGGTCCTGCAGGCAGATATGTTCATTGCCTGAAATCCCTTTTCTTATATTTGTGTAGAACATTTTGTGGTTTTCCTTTTTCCTTCCATTTGTCCCCATTAAGTGTTAAACACACCTGAACTGCCCCGACAATGACTTTCCTTTTGCTGCTTCCATATAATGATTAACCCATATTAATATGTAGTGCTCCTAACCTGAGGAAAGAGATGAGAGCTCAGGATTGTTTGAATGCTGACTAGGATATCTGTGTTAATAGTCAAGCCATATGTCCTCCTAGAAGTATGATGTTGATTGCGACCTCAGAAGAAATCAAGCCTGCTTATGGCAAATATATGGAATTGATTAAATGAATAAATAACCCTATTATTTAGTTTTGCATAAAAATATGTGGGACCCAGGTCAAAGATAATCCCTAATTTTTCTATGCATAATAGATTCCAAAGTGTAAACATTACCAGTAGCATGAACCAGACTCGATGCTTTAAGTCAACAGTCAAAGGTGCGAGTGTAAACTCAGAAATATTGATAATGTTTGTGAATAACTTCAGACTAAATTATACTGAAGTTCCAAAGCTGATATGAGTGCCTCTGTTGTTTTAATACTCCAGTGTCTGTTATATGTATGAGTTCAAAGACTGACCACAGTTTTTGCATCGGAAGTTTCTCTGTAATATTTGACATCTTTGCTTAATTTCAGAGCTTCAGCTTCTGTGTTAGAATAGCATAATTTATTTAAAAACTGAAGTAATATTTTCCTTCAGTCCCCACAAAGGCACTCTGTCTTTTCTGCTCGTGATCCTTTCTGTACTTGATCTTCTTTATTTCTTAGCTTTGATGCAGAAGTTCTGGACCTTAACTATTAGAATCTGCAGATCTGATCTTTCTTCCTCTGTACAGCTCCGTGCTGGGCAGCACATGGAGGGGAAGGTCCTGCCCATAAAAGCTCACAGAGCGGGGCTGGGGGGCAGTCAAGGTACAGGAGGTTAAAGCACCTTCCTAAAAATGGCAGTACAAATGACTGTCTTGTTTGCAAACACCAGCCAGGCTCAGTGACACGCAGCCTGTTGTGGCTTGCATTGTATTGGCTTGTATTTTGCTCCACAGGCTGAATTATGGATAAAATATGAAACTTTGATTTTGCTATGAAGCCACTGGGAGATATTCAATCAAATTCTCCACTTCTCAGATGAATTATGAACATAATCGGTGTAAGACTAGCAGAGCACCTACAAATTATCCCATTTGGAAGACTTTAGTTGCTAAGCTGTGCATGCTGCAAATGGCCTTCATCCCCAGCCCCTGTGGTGCTCTGCTGCATCTGAGACACAAATCCAAGCCTCCCAGCTGCTTCCTGTATGTGTAATGATCTCAAACTCAACCCTCGCGCTGCAGCGTTTGATGAAGTTCAGGTTTGAATTCTGCACGGAGCAGCTCTTTGCAGTTGGGTCTTTTATCTGCTGGATGTGCAGGGGTGAAGAGAGAGCAGTGCATCTGGTAATGCACAGAAAGCAGACCTTATCTAATAACATACAGGCTCACAGTTCACGTGTACATAGAGCGCAACGCAATGTGTCTGTAATATGGGGTGGATCCAAAGTCCAAGGAAAGCAGTGGGAGACTTTTCATTGACTCCGACTGATTTTTAGATCAGCACCACAATATACAGGACTGCCTCTGATCATGAAGGCAGAATATGGAAGCTGGAAGAGGTCAAGGGCATCACTTATGTACTGACAATTAGACGTCCAACTAATAAGCACAATATGTTGTTATATGATGCCCAACTGGGTGACATGGGAATAGGAGCAGCTCAAGTCCCCATTAAATTTAGACTTAAGAAATGTCAAGAAGTTTCTGCGTCTCAAGCATTCTTCCTAGCAAATGATAGAGGGTATTACAATTGATGTTCAAGTATTCGTATTCAATAACAAATAGCTATTTTGGTTACTTAGCAGTTTCTTTAAATACAATTTCATTTCTGTCTCCCTCCAGCACAACTTCAGGCAATCTTTTTAAACTATAATTTAATAGATGCAAATTAAATTATTATTTTTCAGTAGACATTTGGGTTGTTTTATTTTATGCAGTTCTCTAATTACCATACTTGTCCTACATTCTGTAGATGTCCATGGCTTAGTTTTTACAGCATCTCCTAGCAAATTATGGTATGGTGTTTGGTCTGAAAAATTATATTATTTGGATTATGGATTCATGGTTCCCCAAAATGTGCACTGTGTGCTTCACAAAATAAAAAGAGAAGAAAAGAACCCAGGGTAACAGCGGAGAAATTCTTTTTGCTATCAGCAAAAATAAGCACTGCTTTGATAAATTAATTCAGCCATTCCTCCACCAAAGATAGAACATTTACTTACATGGTATCTACATCAATACAATTTGTGTGTGTAAAATACAACCCAATGTGCTGGTGAGATGGACCAGATCCAAAAAGCACTGTAGGTAATGAGAGACTCTAATACACCATATTTTATGCATACAAGCATGTAAATAAGTGCTGTGTAGGTATATAGGTGTGGGAGCGTAGGCAGGAGCACGTGTCCTACTTGTGCATCTGCATATGTGTGCCCACATACACAGCTACACTATATCTTGTATTTTTTTATGCACACAGTTAGTACAGAGGGCTGGCACAATGTCATTGCAGGATACTTAAGCTTTGTGTGAATTTAACCTACTGGTGATGCATTTACAGCCTGTTTGTCACAATGCCTGGTGCAGAGAAGGAAATGTGGAAGGAATCCGTTTGGTGTTAGGTGAAGAGGGAGGATTGGTGATCTCAGGTGGGACCACTTAAAGTCCACCAGGGAACGGGACACAGCAGGAAGTCACCATCTTGTTTGTTTTCCCTTTTTAGAAGTCAACAAGCCTGAAGGACTCACATTGCCTTGAAGCCACCGCGCAGTTATGGAAAGCAGCTGAAAACATAAATCAGTCTCCTCAGAGAGTACTTGGCTGTGGAAAAAAATGCAGGTTTTCCCTCATCCAGAGGAGACTACGAAAAGCCCAGTAAGTGACCTCTTCAGCAAAGATTTGCATTGGCTTCTCCTCTCCCCACGTATCACTTACACGATACACACACTGTTGTCCCCACCACCTCTCGCCTGTGTCATTGTACCTGCCTTCTAACCTCGTATTTTAATTCTGCAAAGGCTTTCACAGGGAAGTCAGCATGCAGAGATGGTGTGAGTTTATAGCATATTGGCTGCTTTGTGCTGATTCCCCATGTGGACACTTTCTGTGCAGATTAAAGGACCTTCTGTAGGCAGCAGTTTCAAAGTTGAGTATGATGCCTTGCATGTCAGTGGGCACCCAAAGGTTTGGTGTAGGGACACTAATCTGCACCCTAGAAAGGGAATTACCTTTTTGTACAGAAGGCAAGACCTCAGTAACATCAACTCAGGTAGTTGCAAAGAATTCATAACTCTGCCTCACCTGCCTTTTTAAGCAGAAAATCTAGAAAACACAGATATGGATTAGTGGAGAGTTTCTTTACCATCACTGAGTCACTGCTTGAAGTAAATTTTGTCTGCATGGTTCCATGATATACCTGGGAGTTGGCCACATATAATTCATCTATTACTTTCACCCCAAATAAATAACTTTAAAATGCAGCTGAGCAAATGGGTCAGAAGGACACCTAAAATCATATGAGTCTGGGTATTTCTGCTGCTTCCAGTTATTTGGGTTTTTTGGTGGCAGTCTTTAACGTGAGAGCTAAATTGCTGTCTGACATAATAGCTTATGGTGCAAAGAGACCATTTCTCCAAATGATTTTGATATAAAACAGTAAAAAGTCCTTATTATAAATATGCTTTTCTGGGTGGGATGATATAAAATCCAGGATAAGATACTAAAATGTCATTGATTGCATTCTTTGTTATGTTATCCTGCATATAAATCACCACACAAACACAATGCATTAGAAGTTAAGAATAGTTCTAATCAATAATTTACTACATTCTTGATAGTTTTTGTAATGTAGACTTAATCCTTTGAAGTAATATCTTTAAGACCATTTGGCATTACATATAGTATCCTGTCTAACAAGCAGTCCACACAGAGGATAAAACCTCACCACTGTAACCTTCATATCCTCTGCTCAAGTACCAGATATCTCTGCTTAAAGAGCACTGGACCTTCTGGAGATGATGAATGTGAGCAACCAGCCCCCAGATCCCTTCTGAGCATGTTGATCCCCGTTAAATATTTTCTGTGGCGTTTGACCCCTTGGCACAGAAAAAGGTGAACATCCAGGCTACCTCTTCGTGATGGCAAAAGAGAGTATTAGTTGCAAGGTAAATGAGATCTTAATGTGGCATTTGGGGGTGTCTCTGTGCAGGTGTCTGAAGGAGGGAGTGCACTTGGCACTGCTAAAAAGGGAGCTGTAGTTTATTTGACTGAGCTCCCGTTGCAGCAGGGAGTAGAAGGTGGAGGCACCAGCCATCACTGCCTCAGAGCTGCACTGTTTTCAATATGCAATTATTCCATCCCTAAAGGTAAATAGAAGGTTTGTGTGTGAGAAATATTTCTGTAAAATAGTTTCCAGCTGAAAAGATAACACTATTCCCTGCCTCCTACTTGGCTGTACAATTTTAATTATGTCAGGGAATCTCTCCTATTTTATATTCCATATATATTTATGGAATAAGCTGTTGGCAAATAGGACATTATTTCAAATAATTTAATGTATTTATTAAAAGAGATTACAAATCTATCCAGGCTATAGTCATTGCACTTAGGGCAACTATTATGACTATATTATTGTTCCATTTATTTCAAAATATCTTTGGCAAGGACTTCTCCTCCATGAACAGTGTAAGAAAGAGACTCTCTGTGTGATGATCTGCTCTTCTGTGTTCCAGAGGACTCTGCTGTGCCCTTGTCCCCCCAGCCCTGTCCAGATAACCACACACTGTAGATTCAGAGTAGGGCCACGGCAGAAGAGGAAGCGACTGATACACCCTGGCTTGGATAGTTTATTTGTGCTAGTTGTTTTTAGCCCATAGCAGAGCAGAGATACAGAGACAGCCCCCAAGATGCAGTCAGTGAGAAGCTGCAGAGCTGCTGAGGGACCCAGGTGTCCTTGCACATCCCTTAAGGTCTGATGGAGGAATCCAAGGATGCCAAGCCTGGTCCCTCCAGCAGTGCCAGGTTTCCTCCCCTTGCTCTACTAGAGGAGTCTCTTAGAGATTCCCCTGCACAGCAGAGGTACAATCCACCCCAAACATGATTGACTATTGTCACTGGTGAAAAACCAGGTGAATTTTTCACAACACAATGGTGATTGCACATGTCACATGCTTACCTACTTGCACTCAGATCCTTATTCCTTAGATGTGAGGGTCGTTGAACCCACTTTGCACAGTCTGCAGAAGATGATGAAGAAAGATCAGGCTTGTTAGTGTGCTTAACTTCACAGAGTGAGTCCAAATCTTCATCTGAAAAATGTCTGGCTCTGCAAAGCAGGAAAGACAGAGAACTGCTGCACACACGTAGTTGCAGAGCCACAGCAAGAGCAAAGGAAGGAAAAAACCTCACTCTGGCACCACAGATATATGGGTGCTAGATGAAGTGGGAGAAAACCCAATGTGTTGTAGAATATGACCCAACACAATCCTACCTGATGGGAGGGGGAGTGGAGGCACCAGGATCTGCGTGCAGTCACTCACATGTACTTGTACACTCACTGTGGAGGGCAGGCAAGGGAACAAAACCATGCTCTGGCCCTGAGCAGGCATCTCCCAAGGGAAGCAATAATGGGCTACAAAACCCATTGCTCTCACACGGCCAAGACCAAAATGAGGGAACATGAAATGAGCCTGTGTTTCCATCTACACCAAATAGTAGGGCTGCTATAGAAAAGAATCATAGAATCATAGAATGTTTTAGGCTGGAAGGGACCTCACAGTCATCATCGTTATTATTGTTGATATTTTTACTATATATATTCTGCAGCATTTTTACTCTATTAGTGAAAAAAGAGTTCTCATTCCTAATGTGCATCACATAACAACTTGCATGGACTGTTGTAAAGCTGCTCATGTAACTGAGGGTACCTCACCAGTGATACAAGCACATTTACCTGTGAGGGAGTAAGAGAGAGGAGAGGACTGTATCCACTGTTAAATGAGCACAAAACATTGCTTGGACCCTGAACTGTAAGTGAACCCTGTGTCTTCAAAAACCAAAGGATGAATGTGAGCAGTGTCTGACATGTCTCTAGAGCAGTTCCTGAAGCCTCCCATGCTGAGATAAAATTACTGCCAATGTCTAAAGTATCATTTGCTGCTGTTCAATCAGTATCTAGAGCTCTATTTTTCACAGGTTTAACATGGTATAGTCAAATAAATAACTATGTGATAGATTCTGGGTAATAAGCTCATCAATTGATACATGTCTTAAGAAAAATATGGGTTAAGCAAACCTCACATGCATGAGATTACCAATACATCTCAATGTTGTATACAAGCCCTGGTGTGCCAGTCTGGAGTCACTGTGCTCTGTAGCCATCAAAGCTTCTCTGAAATGCTTGATCACAGGACATGGCCCCAGCCCTGGAGCACTTACATGCACTCCACCCCCATTGGTTTCACTGGACTAGTCAAGGTCATAAAAATTAAATATCTTCATAACTGTTAGTAGGATTAGAGCTGTAATAATATTTTGGGTGCTTCCTACCTTCCTGAATTGCTGCCACTGCTGCTTGCTTGATAAAAGGTAACCCGTAACATATTTTATAGGTTTCCAAGCTTTGAGCACAATGGATTAGAAAGGAGGTTAATTATGCATAAGATAGAAAGATTTATGTAAATATAAAACCAATATAATGTATTATTTACACACAGCCTGTACTTACTCTTGGTAACTTCCAGAGAAATCTTGGCTTCCATGAATAGCTCGCACCTCATTTCTGAATCTCAGTCCAGAAGAGAGTGGAGGATTCTGGCTACCTTAAATTGCTGATAATATTTTTCTAGACTAGAGCATATTTGTCTAAGAACATAACTCAACATAACTGAACACAGATGGACAACAAACAGGATAAATCTCTATCATTTATTACATTTGCCTAGCGATCAAAGGTGTCTAACTAGACATTTTTCCTCATTGGTTGTTTGCATTAGATATGCAAATCTTCTTTCTTGCAGAGCCATTTCCGAATATATTTGCAAGGCTATTGATGTCCATTACTTCACTTAAATATAGATCAGAAATACTGACAAATATTTTCATTCAAAGAGTTTGATCATTTTCAGATTACTCTCCATGCTAGTAATTAACCTCAGTCAACACCCTTCCATAGCACTTTCAAACACAGTTCCTAGCAAACATAAAGTTTCATAAATATGTACTAAATAACCTTAAAGCCCTTTATGAATAATTATGAGTTTTTAAGTTTTTGTGAATCTGCATATTAATTTGATTCCATAAATAATACATGAAGCAAAAATCCAGCTTGTTTGGTGTCTGGGGACAGAGGAAGAAAAGGAGGGGATAATTATCAGTTTAATGTGGGAAAATACTTAACCTAAAAGATTATCTTCAAAACTGATGACTCCATACGTTTGTATATATGTGTGTGTATAAACATACACATGTATATAAAAATATATATAAAGATGTGTATATCTGCAGACTGTTGAGACGTGCATGCACTCTGAAAGAATGGTTTCGTTTGAAGCATGTTCTGCTGCTGTCTCTGCTGTGCCATGCTGAGCTCTTTAAGTGAAAAGCAATGTGAGGAGCTTAGCCTCCATACGGTCCCTCTGTCTACAAATGTGCATTCCCCCAAAGGTATAAAATTAATGAGAGGCTGCTGACTAAAATTACTACATTTTGCCTTCTGTGGGACATTATGGATTTAAAAGATAAGAGGGAGTGCAGCAAGTCCAAAAACAATTTCATTTCATTAATCCCTTAAGTGCCTCAGGAGGAGCAGCCCATGTCCAGCAAAGGTGATGTTACACCAGCTTTTGCACGTCATTGAGCACGGTACCTCAGTGCCTTGTGTGCTCTGCTTCTCGTCTCTGGGTGGAAGACATCCAATGAGAAGGTGGAGTGGGGATGATCTATGGCTGAATGGGCTTAGACTGACGCTGCCTGGATGCACGCTGACAATAATGGGAAACGTAAGGGGGCTGCAGAGCCAGCGCTCTGCTGATGCAGCACTTGGGTTTGTCACGGAGTTTGCAGTAAAGAAAAGGTATTTTTCTGGCCATTTGTTTTTTTCCACATAGCAAAATGGAAACTATTATTTTTAAAAACAGAACCCGAGGAGATATTAAATGTTTGCCTTTGTCACAGGGCTGTAACTGTATATTCAGTGGAAATGTATTATTATGGCATCTTTTAGAACCGTGGTTGTTTAAGAATATAAACACAGAAAGTTTTGTCAGATAAAGTACAGCAGATGTGGTTAGAGAACACGTACAGATTTCTGGGCACTTGAAACAGAATTTGTGTGTGTGAAACCCTGCCTGTACCCACTGTCATTTATTGTTCATAGAGTCTTTTGAGAGAAAATTAACACATTCATATTTTATATATTTAAATAAAGAACTCCATTTGTTTTATACATACTAATCCACCTACAAAATGAAAATAGATTTCACTTTTAATTTCAGGTCTTTTAGATCTATTTCATTTCATGGTCCCGTTCAGCAGCTGGTTTGAAGCATGAAAGGCAGTATTTAAACATCTTAATAAAAACGAGCGACTAGATAGCAAGCTTGTTCTCTTGAGTTTAATGCAAACAGAAAGAAAAAAAAGAAAACTAAACTTATACAATAATTTTGAGAGTGCTCCATTGTTGCTATTGCTATTTTCTTGCACTGCACCACTGGAGGAATGCCTCATTTTGAACTGAGTAGTAAAGAAGCTGGCCAGGAAAGTGTGTTCTACACAAGGTGGTGGGAGCTGGTAGCACAAGCATTTGAACAAGAGTCTCAAGAGCATGTAGATCCCAGCTGAAGGGCTATCCCATTTCATGGGTGAGTCCTCCTGTAACTCTCTGTACCTCTTTCCCCAAGCAGGAGTGTCCTCCAGGCAGTATCAGGAGTGTCTGTTTAACCAGCTTGATTCATGCAGTCAGTAATAAAAGCAATTAGATGAGTACCACCATATCAGAAAGGCTGATAAACTCTGGCTGGAGAGCGATGAGAAATAGGGGAATTTAACCCACCTGCAGCCACAGCAGGACGTGCACATACAAAAGAAATCATCATATTTTACTCTTACACCAGCCCTTAATTTTGTGCATACATGGGAGCAGCAGAGGCAAAAGGACCCCACAGAAGTCATTGAATCAAAAGCTCGACCTGAAGCTCCTCTAAAAGTTTCTGAGAGTGAGGGAGTGACTTGTGGAAGCTTTGGCCGTACTACATCTCTTCACTGAAAACCTGTTAATTCTCAGCTGGAAATAGTTTCTAGGAAAAAAAGTATGGAGCATCCCAAATTTGTTTTCTGTTAGAAATGAGACAGAGTTGAACGAACTATTTTTAAGGCCAGTAATAGAGTTATCTGGGAATCTGTCTCCCTTGTAAATTGAGAGGTCATTAGGAATTTATAAATTAACTATTTTTATTGCACAGAAAAAACCCCTCCTCAACCCATAAGACAGCTGTTGTCACTAACTGTTTATCACGGAAGGCAAGACTTCTTGCCTTGAAATGTTTTATGTGGATACAAACCTGTTGATGAGTGGTTTAAGCTAATTCTTACTTGTTCCACAAATTCATAGACTTTAGTATGAACTCAACTGCAGCCTGTTATTGGTTAAACTGTTTTCATCTCAAACCCACCCCGAATCCCCAACAAAAATAGTAGGCCAGATGCCCAGACTGCAGCTAGAGACCCTCATTAGGCATCATTTGCATCCTATTAACCACTGAGCTGTGGGTCATTCGCTGCCTGTCAACCATTCAAGTCATTTCTTTTGTGTTAATTAGTAGAGAAATAAGGAGTTAATGAAGATCTTATGATCTGTGATGATTCATCTTTGTTGTTTCAAACGAATCCCTGCTCTCTGAGCACTCCAATGAGCTCCTACACACCAAATAATAGAGAAATAGTCAGAGGGAGCTTACGGCGGCCTTTGGAGTGTTGGTCTCCAGGGACCTTTTGCATGGTGGGCTTTGTTAGCTAAAGATTAGAAGGAGTTAATTGCTTCAAGATTGCTAGCAGATTAGATTACAGGGTGTGTTGTATCTATGTAAGCATATGTCAGGTCTAGTTAAAAGATAGAAGATGCTTATTTTAATAAAATTACAAAAGCAAGAATTAATTTGTCATTATAGTGAAAATCTTATTTCTACTCTTAATTTGAGCACTTACAGATAAATGCAGTGCTGGGTTTGCTCGGTTTCGTCTTAAAATGGGAGAGTATGGGTATTTGCTGGACAGCATGGCTCCTAGGCTGTCCCAGACTTTCCATCCCTGTTTGAGCAGTGTAGAGCAGAGGGCTGCAGCTCACATCTCCTGTGGCTCCTCTTCCTCTCACTCCGAATGGATGAGGGCTCATGGGCTGACCTGAGTGGCTTGTCAACCATCTTCCCTGGAAAGATTATTTTTCCTGGAACACAAGACAGTCCTACAACCTGCACTCCTGAACACCTCCTCACCAGAACAGCATTATTCCATGGAGCACAATTTGCTTTGGCTCCAACGTAGACAAGCAGCTCCTACAACCTGAGGTGCATTCATTTGGGTTTGCCCTTTCTTTAATGCCTGCTGATCTCTATTGCTTCAGGGAGCCGCCGGTGCAAGACCTTTCCCAGGCACCACCAGCCAGCAGATGCCATTGGTCCTAGAGATGGCTGGAAGCTCCTTTTTTCAAACCCTTAATTTCAAAAATAACAAACAAACAAAATCCTCACAGCCCCTTTCCCTAGAGTGATTTCCTCAAGGCTTAAAGAAGAAATTGTTCTTACATCCACACCAGCTCTGATACTCAGGTGTATTTATTTTTACAACAGGCAAATATCCCAAGCACAAACATAGGCTGGGCAATGAATGGATTGAGAGTGGCCCCAAGGAAAAGGACTTGGAGGTGTTGTTCATGAGAAGCTTAACATGACCCAGCAATGTGCACTTGCAGCCCAGGAGGCCAACTGTACACTGGGCTGCTTCAAAAAGCAGATTGAAGGAGGTGATTCCTCCCCTCTGCTCTGGGGAAACCCCCCTGCAGTGCTGGGTTCAACTCTGGAGTCCTTAGCACAAGAAAGGCATGAACCTGTTGGAGCGAATCCAGAGGAGGTCACAAAAATGATCTAAGGGCTGGAACCCCTCTGCTGAGAGGACAGGCTGAGAGCTGGAGTTGTTCAGCCCAGAAAAGAGGGGGCTCCAGGGAGACTTTATTGCAGTACCTAAAGGGGGCCTCCAAGAAAGCTGGAGAGGGACTTTTTACAAGAACGTGTAGTGATAGTACAAGAGGTAGTTGCTTTAAACTCAATGAAGGTAGATTTAGATTAGATGAGGAAGAAGTTCTGTGAGGGTGGTAAGACACTGGCACAGGTTGTTCAGAGAAGTCGTAGGATGCCCCATCCCTGGATGTGTTCAAGACCAGATTGGATGGGGCTTTGAGCAACCTGGTCTAGAGGAAGGTGTCCCTGCCCATGGCAGGGGGTTTGGAACTAGATGATCTTTAAGGTCCCTTCCAACCCAAACCATCCTATGATTCAATGATTCAATAAAGTTGAAGGTTTGTTCCTTTATCTCCTATTTGCTTCCTCTGGAGCAGAGAGACTGGCTCAGGCTGGCATGACTGGAAAGGTTAATGCCTTTTCTCCACCACTGCTTCGCTGCAGGCTACTGCTTCCAACAGCAGGAACATTGAAACATGCATGGACCTTCATTATTTATGGCCTGGATGTATACTAAAATAAATCCAAAATTTAATATTCTGGGCTGTAAACCAAAGTAGATCAATAAAGAACAGCTTCTTGACATGGAGGATAGTTGTTGCTCTTCTTGCTGTGGTGACAATAACTTCTGGAGAGAAGTTGAGGTGCTCCATAAATTGGCCTCCTTATGCAGAGGCTCTGCTGAACCTCTCAGCAACTTTCCAAGTCCCTGTAATAGGGGGGCATATGGACTGAGGGCATCAGGAACTGCTTCAGAACAGGAGATAATTGCTCCTCCTCTTCCTCCTTGTTGATTTGTGAATGGTACTTTAGTTCTTTTAGGAAACTAATGTCTTGCTTCTATTTGAAAAAAAAAAGTCCAGAACTGAAATCAATTATTTAGGTTTGCCAAATATTGTGAAAGCTTTTATTTAGACCTTTTTTTTCCCCTGTACATCTATCAGGTGGAAAATAAAATTAATTATTTGTTCAGTGCTATATTAAAGTGTCTGTGAACGTTGAGGTGCATTTTAGCAATGAGCAATATCCTAAACAAGCTCAGGATCTGTCTGAAAAATGTGCCCCTCACTCTGCTCCATTTTAGCTCTCACAAATAGTGTGTTAGTTAGAAATGGCTCTTTTCTTGTTTGTGAAGAAATCCTGTGCAAATTGCAAAGTTATATCTGATGAGCACTTCTTATATCCTATTGTGAAAATTGTTTATAATCCATGTATTCCTGAAAGCCAAGTCAGATATTTGGCTCCTCTTAAACAGTATTTTCCTCATTTCATGGGTAAAGGCACGGGGATAGCCTTGGTGAGGAGAACAGCAGAGATTAGTCAGATTAGTCATAGATTGCCCAGAGAGTCAGAGGGTGGGCAGAGGACCCAGCACCCTCATGCTCCTCATGAACTGAGATGTGCTGCTCCTGTCACAGGGATCCCATCTGCACCTGAAAGAAGGAGATGTCCTGAGATGTTTTGCCTGGGCTAGGATTGAGGTGGCAAGCACTGGTGAGCCCAGTGACCTCAGCAGCTGTTAGTAAACATCTCCTTGGATGGTTCATTGTGTTATAGAGTCCCTCTAAACTTTAATTGCTCTAAATGAAGAGGGGTTTTGCATCACTTAAATGTTAAAAGGAAAAATCCCTATCCTGCCCCTACACATGCATGCACAAGAGGAATAAAGGGAGGGCAGTGAAAGTGATAAGGGAAAGGCGAACCTGACTCTGGTGTGACTTCAGAGAGCTGGAGGAGGTGGGGATGCAATTGGAGGCGGATCAGAATGACAGGGTGGGCAGGGGATGGGGTGGGAGCAGGGACGCAGCCTGCCATGCACAGCCCAGCTCCTCTTCAAATAACCAAAGCTAAAGGCGAGCGAGAGCGGGGCCACTCCTTGAGCATCCTCTTCAGTCTAGCCCAGGTTTCACCACCTGCAGTAGCAGAGTGACAGCTATAGAGATTTTTTTTCCTTCTCCTGCGACATCAGTCAGAAGGAGCTGGCTTTAGCAGGGGGGCGGGAGCGGGAGAACAGGCAGAGAGAGAGAAGAGGGAAAAAAAAATAAGCAGAAGTAATTTATTCAGGATCTTTGAGAGGATAATAGCCAATTATTTGTTTATAACACTGGTTAAATTTTCATTAGGCAGATTAATGGAATATCATGTACTGTCAACATTGGACTGAGGGGTGGTCTGTAAGAGATAAACGGGCAAACAGTCGATGTGTCTCCCTGAGTAAATTAGTTTTTGCTTTCCTGTTTTTCATATGAAAATGGAAAGGTGGACAAGGTGGTGCATTTTAAAACAGGTCTCAAGATGGGCCAAATCAGTTAAATATGAAAGCAATTCCGGTAATAAATACATTATAATAACTTAGCATCGTGCCTATCATTTTGATTTCATGAAAGTCTGGGATAATGTAGATTTTTAACCTGCTCTCTTAATATACATTTCCTCTTCCTGAACTTCAGCGTTTCTTGCTGTGAGGTGAAAGCATATTACTTTTTTTTGCCTGATTTTTCTGTGTAATCTGTTCAGTATTACAGCTGGTAAGTGCTAGAGGCTCACAGCTCTTTCTTGTGAATTCTGGTATTATCATACTGGATAGCATGAGCAGTCCCCTCTAAGTACTGTATTATCAGCATCAGAACCCCCGAGTGGTTATGGTTGCATATCCTCCTCTTTTGAAGTCAGAATATTTCTTAACGTATTAGCCTGGGATTTTCAGACAAGCCACAGAGAGGCAGATACCCAAATTTCTGTGGGAGTCAGGCCCATAAGTCCACTTAACCTCTTTGAAAATCTCAAGACATTTTACAGAAGAGCAAAGCCATGCAGAGATTCTCATCAGCCTCATCACCTTAATTTGACTTCACAGCTCTGCTGCTCTTGGCACTGTGTGGGCAGGTGGAGAAGAGAGGACCTCTCCAGTGAACACAGCTCTGGAATACACAGCAGGTTTTAAACAGCCCCAGGACATCTCATTCAGACTTGACCACTAATGATTACAGACCACAAAAATGTCCTCTTGCTATTAGAAATGGCAGAATATTTATTTCTGATGACATATTATTATGACAGTGCCATGCAGTTTTCCATTCACAGACAGCACTTGGTGGCATTTGCTCTCTTAGGTCACAAGTCTGCTCAATTTTGAGGCTGTATAATGCTTCCAAGAATAATATTCATTCTTACGCTTCTTAAAATTGTAATTTTTTATCACTCTCTACAAAAATGATCTGATTTTTTTGTTATAAAATCCCCAAGTGCTCACATAATGTGTTAATAAAAATCCTTAGACATAGTGAGGGAACAATTCATACTTCTCATGTGTTACCCAGACCTCATCTGAACATCTGTAAAGAAAACCAAGCTGAGAATTAGTTAACAATGCATGGCACTGGTCTGAAACCATATTCCTTGGGTTTGTTGTTGCAGAAAAAAAAAGTCCCCTCTCTCATGTGATCACAGACCTGTTTTTGAAGCCAATTTTCTCTATTTTCATCAACCAGGAGGCTCACTATGCTCTTCTTCCACAAAACATTGTACCTTGCCATGCATCGACAGAGAGATAGGAAAGTTCACTACAGATTCTTAAATTAGTTTCTCTCTTAAGTATGGGATTTTGGACTGTTTTTTCCAAGTAGAAGGTGTTTATTGATAGATGTAAGTGTTTCTCATCTACACGTTGCTTCTACATTTAATTGTGGTTTATTCTCTTCTTGAAAATGTACCAGTTCAGCGAGGATGGGACCCTGCCACATGTGATCAGTCAGGTGCACGTTCATAAATCAGTCTGAAATCAACTTGAACTATCAATAGCTTTCAATAAACACTGGACATTGAGATACAGGTATGTCAAAAAGATGCAGCTTATGTCTTTGACTTTCAAAAGCTGAAAGGAAATCTTGTTTTCAAATCAACCAAGGTTTCAGTTGAGATTCTTCAGTTGGACTCTACTTGTTTTACAGACCCAGTTGCCCTGGTCCTGCTTGTGTGTGATGTATGGAAATGGTTTTCATTTTAAATCGGGACAAAGGTAAAAGTGGGGATATATTTGGAAACTTCACTTTTAGAAATGTTCTATGAAATGACAATTTTAAAACATTCCTTTTTCATTATGTCAGAATGTTACAGGAAAAGCAGACATATTTTTTAATGCACATTTAATTTTAAATGCTCTGAAGAAATTGAATTGAATCAAAACAAAACCAGAATGGCTAATGAAACATTCCTCTTGAACATGAACTTGTTTTTATCAAAATCAAGACATCCCTGAAAAAAACCCCAGCATTTTAGGAAAGTATCTCTGAAAAAAAATAATCAGCAAATGTTACTAAATTGTTGGGCGCACAGTGCTGAAAAACATGCACTACTGAGAATTGGCTTTTTTTCTGATATGACCAGATCTGCTGTGATAACTTGCTCATTTCAAGTGATTCTATTTCCCCTTGACGAGTTTAAATCTTGCCTGTTTCCATGAGGAAGCTTTTAATTACACCCACATCTAAGTGGTCTAAGTGAGATCAGAACAGATCCCTGAAAGCAAACCCTATGAACTACACCAAGTGCTGACATGAAGTATATTTTCTAGTTTCCACTTCATTTTTAACTCAAAGTTGTTGCTGTGATGCAGGATCTATGCTGGTATCTTTAAGGAGTTAACATGTTTGCTAGCGAAGTTATGGACGTCTATAATGAATGGGATTATCTGTACTACTCATCAGTGCAGAAAGAATAGCACTAATAATGCAAGTAAATTCTCATCTTGCAGATGTTTTTCTGTTTCATCTTGGAAGTGAATCTGTTCACTCATAAATCTTACTTTGGTTTAAAAAAAAATAGAAAACAAAACCAAAGAAAGCATTAGTATTCTAGCAAGTCCTCTCCACGGAATGACATTCATCATTTTTAATGTAAATGAAATTTTGCAAGAACTGGTGGGCTCTATTTTTCTTGTATGAATTTAAGATATGTGAATTTTGGAGGGGATAAAAAAGAAAATTAGTGTGCCCTTGATTTAAAATGCTGTGAAGTATGAAGTCCATCCTGTAAAGAATTCCTTAGAGGCATGGTAGCAACTAGTGAAGGTNCTTATCCTGTGGTGACCAAAACTGCTTCATTTATATAGCTCTATTGAAGAAAAATATTTGCTAAGAAAGGAACTAATTCTATCCCTGTATCCGTCCAGAGATTCTCCATTTGTGTAAATGGAAGATACATGTGTGTATATGGAGGTAACTTTTTCCTAACAAATAGGCCATATGATAAGCTCATAAGGGTTTTGAGGAATATTTTTATTTTCCATGCTTGCTGTGAGCCAGACATCTTTCACAAGGGATATAATTAGCCAAAGCTTCAAAGTCAACATATTTTTAGCAAGTACCCTTTGTTTCCACAACATTCTTCCAAAACCTTCCATTTAAAAAAAAAAAAAAATCCCACCCATAAGGATGAGGTAAAATGTGAGATTCAATTTGTGCACACAGATATCTGCCATTTCAGAGGCTGACCAGTTTCCACTTCCCTAAATGAACAGGTCGGCTTTCACTGAAGAACTAATGAAGTCTGACCCTCTATTAACTATAAAAGG
>VYZX01019112.1:9561-50380 GCA_013401335.1 Brachypteracias leptosomus | reverse complement strand
ACTCTACAAAGTTCTCCCCTAAACCATATCCCCCAAGACCACATCTAAACGACCCTTAAACACATCCTGTGAGAAGATACCAACAACCAACATCAACCTCTCTACAATGTTCATTCAGGTCCTACACACCTTTCAGGTTACTACAAAGCTGCCAGCAGAAGTTTTGTTATAGAANAAAAAAAAAAAAAAATCCCACCCATAAGGATGAGGTAAAATGTGAGATTCAATTTGTGCACACAGATATCTGCCATTTCAGAGGCTGACCAGTTTCCACTTCCCTAAATGAACAGGTCGGCTTTCACTGAAGAACTAATGAAGTCTGACCCTCTATTAACTATAAAAGGGGCCTCAGTTTAGTTGGGGTTTTAATCACGTTAATGCAATTTATCTACCGCATAGGGAGACTAATCTCCACACTTCAACACATTAGCTAAAATGAGGTGGTGTCTATACCATTTTGGGATTAGCAAATCTACTAGAGACTTGCCTTTTTCCTGGGATGTAATTTTTTCCTTTCAGGCCATCATCATTAGTGCCCCTTACCTGCAGTACTCAACCAGCAACAAACTGTATGCAGGCTGAGCCTTCTAAAGGAGACTAAATCAGTTAGGCTCCCAAATCCCATCAAAAGACAGTTGTGCTTGGTTCTTCATCAATCTTAAATCCCTTTGGAAATCCCGACATTAATTTATACTAAAGGATCAAATATGTCCTGTAAAGCAAGGGGTTCAGTGGCTGCTCTTTTAGCAGAACAGAAAGAATAAAGTCACTCTCTGGTGACTCCCCAAAATACCTTTCTTTGGAAGTGGCCTCATGAGTTCTCCTGGTGTGCTATCATACATTAGAGTCAGTTGAAACAACTGATAATATCCTGAGACTCACAGATATGATCTATGCTTCCAGTCGTATTCGAGCCTCTGACGGCAAAATTTGGCCAACTCAGTTTTAAATCCAACACCTAGGATGTTAACAAAATATGTTTCACATGGCTGGTAAAGTGGCTGCTTTTTATTTCAAAGCCACTGACTTCAAAGGCTGCTTGGATTGTGTGTGTGTGTGTTTTCTTTTAAAAATCTTCATACTGTTTCTGTCTTTTTTTCTCACTATCAAATAGATCATTACATTTTCAACACTTAAGGACAAAAATTCTTCCTTTAGATCTGCACGGCAGATCTTGACAGTAATATTCAGCTCTTCCCCACATGCAGGGAACTCCTGTTGACATCAAGGAGAGAAATGGAGACATATGCAGGTAGGTCTGAGGAGAATGATGGCACCAAGACTCTGTGGCCAAGGGCTGATGGGAAATCTGACCTTCATTTTCCAAATGCCCTAAGGCCTTGGGATTTTGGTGCCTACTTGCCCTTACATTTTCAGCAGCTGACCTTGAGGAGCCTTTGAACACCCATTTTCTGATACCATCCGCACTCAGGATTTTAGCTATAGTATTCAGGGCCTTATTGGCTCTCGCTCACATTCATCTGCTTGTTATTCCCTTGTTGCCAGGGTTATTTCTGACAAAGAGCAGTTTTGATTACCCCCGTCATCCAGTTAGTTGGCTGTGCATTTGGGAACAACTTCTTATTTTTGCTTGTCTTTCTTAGCACTAAATAATGTGCTGCATGTTTGCCATGAAGCTTGGCATGGGGAAGTTAATGTTTGGAGTTGTGTTTATTCCTGTCCCACAAACTCATTAATAACATGAGCTCGTAGCAAATGTCAGTCAATGGCCAAGGGTTGTTTGGTTATTGGTTTTGTTTAGGCTTTTGTGGGGGGGCTTCACTTCATCTTTGTTAATGTTAACAAAGTACTTGTGAAACAGAATAAACTTGGACAGGCAGCTGCTTATTATAGTTGAAAGTGTCGGGAGGTTGGTGCTGCTGTCCACAAACTTTGTTTCATTTCTCTCTCGACTTTTACCATTAATGTATTCTCAGAACTTTTCTAAACATCTTCTTTTCTCATCTCTTCAGTAAAAACAAATCCAATGCCAAAAAAGGATGAAAAGGAATACCTTGACCATGTTAAAATGTCTTCCCCAGAAACCCAGCTACCATGGAGAAGGATTAGCCATTTAAATGGGCACATTTAAGAAAAAAAGCCATTAAGATAGATTTGTTCCTTCACTTCTCATTTCAATCTTCCATCGTGTATGTTTAATGAACAACACAAGGAGGGTGAATAAGTTAAATAAGGCAAATAAGGCCATGGTTAACTTAACTAGTTATATGATTAATTCTTTGCTCTAGCTATTTTACTCATGTGGGAGTGTTTGTGTGTGTTATGAAACTCATTGAAAATCAGTGGCTCAGTTATTTAAAGTTGTAAGGTTTTTATTTATATAAATGTACATCTGTTGTCAAATAAAGCAGCTTAGAGGGAATCTTACTGTCAGCAACATTCAGACCAAGATGCAGGATGATGGAGAATCAGTCCCTAAATAACCAGGCACTTTTATAGTGCTGGTGGAAATATTTCTCAAATATACCCTAACTGACCTGTAAAGGACTTTCATGGAGAATAAATACAGAACATGCCTTTGATACCATTGTGTCTCTCTTGCAGCCATCCTCTCATAACAGGTTTGTCCATGGTCTCCTCTGCACGTTGAAGAGAGAACAGAGCAGAGCACCTCTGCAGGAAAGCTCGTCAAAAGCTGTGCTCCAGTGACCATGTGAACTCCCCTCTGAAGCTTTGCAAGAACCATGCCTGCACAACAGCTCCACACCACTTCATCAGTAGAAGTGTAAATAGCACAGTATGGGCTTCCACCACTCAGAGGACACATGAAAACAAAGATATTACTGTACTGCCTGTACATGGGTACACAGTTCCTCAAGTCCACAGTCAAACCAGAAAGGAATGAAGGGGACTTGAGACACACCCAATGCTGAGTTATACCCCTGTGTTCAGTCTCGTAGTTTGAAGCTTCTGTGTTAGATATTTGATTTCTCCCTACAGCCAGCTAAAGGCACCTATGGAAGGTGATTTTTATCTTAAGCCCACCAGAGAGTAATTCAGCTGTTTATCCCTCCACTGACTGTGAAAGATTCTGGGATAGTTGTACTACTAGGTTAGGATACTCGTTTCTAAAGGGAGATGAATCTAAGCAACACTGAAGAGATCCACCTCTTGTTAAGCAAGAGCAAACACAGATGGGAAAGAGGGCATGGGATAAACAGTGATCCTTTAAGGAGATTTCTCATGCCTGCTGCTGCTGGCTTATCTGTGAATCATCTACAGGAGCTTGTTTGAAAAAAACAAAATTCAGTGAACACTTTTGGTGGGACACAGGGTCTCGTGCTGCTCCCTTCTGGCATGAGCAATGTGTTTACCACCAAGCCAGGTTTCAGTACCTGTGTCATGGGTTCCAGTTCTCCGGAATCTTTCTTACACATTTGAATAAAATGTGCTGGTTTACCATAAGGAGAAAATAACAAAGAGTGAACACAAAGGTTGTGTGAGTAAATGTGTCTAATGTTTCAGATGACGACTCCATAGGCCTTTTATTTCATTTGCCCTCATGTAGCAGAACCCAGTGCTTGAATTGTCCTTTCCCTCTACCTTGCCAGTCTCTGCTATTTTGAAACCCTGCTCAGATACCCTCCAAACAGGTTTAAATACAGAAGCTGAATGGACACTGGATATAATGATTTCACATGGGTCTTTTCAATCTTTGTCACAGCAGACAGCAAAGTGATAGGAATATAATCCAGTCTGTTAAGCTTCTGTGGGGCCAGATCAGGAAAAGAAAAT
This sequence comes from Brachypteracias leptosomus, assembly GCA_013401335.1. NCBI lineage: Eukaryota > Metazoa > Chordata > Aves > Coraciiformes > Brachypteraciidae > Brachypteracias > Brachypteracias leptosomus. The sequence continues at coordinate 46,624 of VYZX01019112.1, read as the reverse complement.
TTTCTATATTCTGTCAAATCCTTATATTAATATTCGTGTAAACAGAGGGAGGAAACTCATGAGGTGTAATTCAACCATATAAGATTAAGGTGTTTTTCTGCCTTTTTTTGCTGGATAATGGGAAGATTCATGATCTCACAAAAGTGTCTGAAGAGCATATCTGACCCTCAGCAAAGAAATGTTATACCAAACTTGCCAAATTATGCATACGAAAGGAATATATTCCTGTGCTGCAAATCAATGTATGACTTTCAACAGAGACTAGTTTGAACTCCCTGTTTTTAGTGATGCCTGATAATCTATTTACACAGAAACTTTCAAAACACTAGTAGCAAAAAAACCCCCTGAGCTGATGGGGTTTTCTTTCAAATTATTGAAATCACCCACTATTGCACCCAGTTGCCTTTGGGGTGTCCTTTCCCAACACAGCCAAGGTGGGTTCTGCGTGGAAGAAGCTTCACCTCTAAGGAGCTGTGGATTTCCCCTCCCAGGGAGGGTATACAGGACTCTCAACCTCTGAGATTATTGTTTTTATTTTAATTTTGGAACTTGGGTGTATCTTTTATTGTTACTGTTGCCCATCACAATTTTTCAGAAATGCACACACATTCCAGAGCTTTAGGATCAAATGGAAAACTGAATAAATCAACATATTATTGATGATGAATTAAAACTATTTCCGGCAGAGTAATCTCCTCTCATGGTGCATCTGTTGAGGAGACCCTGTTATCCTTTTGGGCATCTTTTAGGTGTATTAATTAGTACCAGCTGTAACTGGTACCAGCTGTAACTGCTTCAACTCCAAGAGCTGTTGAAGGGAGCCTCTGACATTCTCCTGGCCCCTGAGGTGAACGTGCTCTCCCTGATGGGTGTTAGGGATGCAGAAGGAGGACACGTGCTGGGATGATCAAATGCTCCATGTGAGTGCAGCCTGGGTGTGTGAGGTGGAATGTGACCACAACCCCTTTCATGACCATCACATGAAATATCATACCGTATTAAAGTGTACATTACCACTAAACATAAGTAGCGTCGTTTTCCATGTTAGTGTTTCATGCAGTTCATTTATAATTTAAGACTGTTAAGAACCAGACTGATAATCAGTCAGAGTTCTTGAATTGTTCTTGAACTGTTGCAAAAATAAAATATTACAGGACTATTTCAACTCGGTCAGATACAGTCTTCCCTCATACAGCTGGCCCTGCCTTTTCATTCTGCAGCAAAGTGTCTGAGGTCAGGGAGTGCCTTCCTCTTTGTCTGGTCTCTATTAACTCTCTCTGGAAAAGGTTGTCCTCTAACAGAGCTTTCCCCCCAGCAAGCCTTTTTTGGGACTGATTCTTTAAACTTCACAGAAACAAGCTCTTACAGATCTTGAATGAACTTGCTGCTATTTGCTCTCGCTCTCTCCCTTCTCCAGCTGCTAAGCGTTAACTCACATTGCCTTTCCTTGCAGGTTTTCATTTCTTATTCCTGGGAAGTACATTTTCACATAGAGACAAAAAAAAAAAATATCCCGTAAGTCCCAGCAAATCCATTTAAACACAGATGTGGCCATTTTATGGTTGTTACTATGACAGTTTGGCAAAGGTTATGCATACTGTGAAACCTATCTTCTGAGGAGAGATTGATCCATGTATGAGCAGGGGTGGAAGGTGGAACCCAGCCTCTTCTGTGCTTTTTGCTTGGCAGGGAAAGGAAAATGTGGAAGGAAACTCTGCCCATCATGATAGCTCTTCCATTAAACCTGCCAGCATGTAGAATCACGGAATGACAGAATTGTCTAGATCGGAAAAGACCTTTAAGATCACCAAGTCCAATCATTAGCTTAACACTAATGGGTCCTTGACTAAACCATATCCCTAAGCACTATGTCTATACATGTTTTAAATACTTCCAGGGATTGGGACTCCACCACTGCCCTGGCCCACCCATTCCAATGCCTGATAACTCTTTCTTTGAAGATATTCTTCCTAATATCCAATCTAAACTTCTCTTGGCGCAACTTGTGTCCGTTGCCTCTTGTCCTATCACTTGTTACTTGGTTGAACAGACCAACCCCCACCTCTCTACAACCTCCATATAATGGAGCTGAGGGTCAGTGAAATAATAGAAGCAAAAGATGGTCATGGGAATGGGAAGATGAGATGGAGATAATTATTTTTTTTTCTGGTTATTCAAGCAGAATTTAGTCCAGACTAGTGGAGAAGAGAGACAAGCCTACTAGAGAACATCTCCTGTCTGAAAATAATGTTTTAATCCATGTACTGCTGCACATGATTCAGCCCTTAAGGCAGACATGGGCATGGTATGCTTAGAAACATTTTTTGCTTCTCATAGCACTGTTAGCAAACCTTATTCATTAAGAGTAAAGCCGTATTTAGTGTACTGTCAGGTAACCCCTGCTAGTTAAGTAATTTTCTAATGTGATGTATTTTTCAGTGTAAACAAAGCCCAAGAAGAGTCAAAGTTCCCTTTCAGAATTCCTAATGATTCCTAGCATCATTAATATCTTAAATCTTCACTGAAAATCAAAAGTGATATGCTCCTATTAAAACTCCATAAAAGAGTCATAAAAGTAGGGTAGGTTCAAGCTCATTGCAATAAATGCATCTACCATGGTTGCTTCACTCCCTGCAGAACAACTCTGTTAATTTTTTACTCTTAAAATGGATTTACATTAAATCTCATTTTGACATAAATTCTAAATTTTAGTTAACAGATGTGAAAATGCAAGCCAAAGTAACAATTAAAATATGATTTGGAACCAAGTTAAATGTTTGGTTATTTTTTTAAGCTACTTTAGGGAATAGTCACTGGATATAAATTTATCTTAGTATTATTTACAATACAGAAAATACTTAAATACAGACAATAAATGCATATTCCTTGTTCAAATTAAGTTATTTCAGAGGTGAATTTGGCCCAGCAGGATTTAAGCTATTCTTAATACAATCAGAATATCAGAAGTCTTTTTTTAGCAGCATTCGTCTCATAAATGGACCATTTTGATACTGTAGGATTTATAATTACTTTGTACATTTCATATATATAGCACAAAAGATCCAAATGCAGCATTCCCTTTGATAGCCTATTATGCCTGACATGAATTCCCTATCACATCTTGTTAGGGAAATTTATCTTATGTGGGAGATTTTCAAATTACATTTGCAAAATACACAAACACCCAATGAGTCTGTCTCTTAAAAATAAAGATAAACTAAGGAAAGCACATTTAAAGACAATTACAATCATTTTGAAGAGTATTTGACAGTGTTTCGGGATATTTAGTCAGGAATTAGTCCTTTATTAGTCCTTTCCCTGCGAGGGCAGCATCACTTTACCCCAGTGCAAGAGATTCAGCTCCACATGCTGAGAAGCAGAGCACAGACCTGAGACAACATGAGGGACACAGTGATGGTGTTTTAAAGTGTATTTAAAGTGACATGAAAAACTGTATGGAGAGCAAGGGACAACATCACTCTTACAGCTTCCACCCCTTTGTCACCAATTTCTCACAGCCCTTCTGGACCCTGCACCCACCTGTGTCCCTGTGAATGCTCCAGCATCCCTGGGCTTGAGGGGACAACTCAGAAGTAGAAGGACATCTCTCTTCTCCTGTCTGGGAGGAACATTTTTAGCACCTTCAACCTCCCACCACCCCTTGACCCCCCTTTCCCACTCAGATGTGTTGAGGAATGGGAAGGAATACAGGAATCACCTGATGGTTGACAGGTGAAGGGATGAGGTTACCCAACCTTGGTGGTACACACAACTGCTCATACTCCTCCAAAAGTTCCTCTGGGACTGTTGGGTCTAAGGAGGACCAGGAATACCTTAACCCCAGGCCTGTTTGGTATGAATCTCACCCTGGCAAGAGCAGAGGCCAGAGAGGAGTGGTGCAGGGAGCAGTGATGGTACCTGCCACACAGGTGTAGCCCTGAATCTCTGCCTATCCCCCTCCCTACCCCTCCAGCAGTATCACTCCTTTTAAAGGCAGCGTAGCTTCAGGCAAATCTGCTCTGCAGATTGTTTCCATCCTGTGTTCCCCACGGTTCTGGCTCTGTCTGTGCCTTGTAGATATAGTAACTTTGCAGCTTGTAAAGATTTGCCTGTTCTCACAGCCCCTCCCCCCATTCACTCCTGAAATCAGTGATGGGGAGAAGTCCCTTCATGTTGTAGGTATCGGGAAATGTAGTTACACACCAAACACCTCAGTGTGTCAAGTCCTCCTCCAGCAAGACTGAGTATGAGACCCCATCCTCTTGACAGTGAGCTCTAGCAACTAGTCCTTACAAAGGACCAGGCCATGTGAGGTTGTAAGGAAGTGCAGACAACCAAAAGCTTCACGTTCCTGCTGTTCAGTCATTGAGGAGCTCCGCTGAGATGAAGAGTGATGGAAAACCAGCCAGTACCTGGCTGGCACCTCAGGACATTACCATTGCATAAATGTTTACTAACAATAAATAGTAATAATGAGGTTTTATTACTTCCTGACTCCTAGTCTTACCTACAGTCCCCCAAGAAAAAAGCCATGCGTCTTGGAAGAGCTCCAGTGGGAAACACGGTGCAGCTGCTAAGCAGAGGGTCCCTTGGAGGCCATTACCTGCTGTACCAACCTCTGCAGTGGCTTATGCTAAGCACAGGCTCCAGCTTAATGCATCCATTTTCCAACTTCTCACGCCCCAGCTGTCTGAAAAGAGGCTAAAAGAAATTCCCTTCTCCCTCTCCCACCACACACTTGCACAGCAGCTGTATTTCCCTGTGGTCCCCGTGCTTGGAGAACACGTTGCAGCAGAACTGGACCTTGGGTTTTGTGAGAAACCAGGCTGCTCCCCCCACTGTCAGCTTGCTGCGAAACTAGTTCGTTCTTCAGTTTTTCCTGCTTGATTCCTCCAGCTTTTTTCCTCAAACAGAGATTCCTGCAAACTGTGTATTTTCACGTTACTGCAAGCAACATTTCACTTAGCCCATGAAGGAACCAACTCCAAGAGGTGGGTTTGGGGCTGGTTTTTAGAAAAATACTTCCCATACATCTCCTGGAGCCCAACTCCATCTGCAGCTCCCCTAGGTACTCTTCACCAGGACTTCTGCAGACAGACAAGAGATTTGGAACCAGGCTTCAGTCCGCTATATCTGGGATCATCAGTTCCCCTACGCACACCCTTGATGACTTTGCAGAATGAATTTCAGCAAACACCTACAAGCAAGCAAACAAACCCTTTCTTCCTGCAGCAGACGGGGAATGTTAAAGCTCGAGGGCTGCAGCTCTCCGGCTGATACTTTGTTATGCCAAGTTGGAGCACAGAGTAAATTTCTTACAGCCGAGTTATAAACCCCCTGAAAATAGGTTTTATTATGGAAATGCAAACACAACCATGGTTATAGCAACATGAAAGGCTCTGCTATAATAATGCTCAGATCCAACTCTTTGTGCACAATTGGCATAGAAAAGTATTTGATTTTTGTCGGGTTTTTGCTGGTACATGTCAGTGTCACTTCACAGTTGGTCTTAGTTTATAACAAAATGCATAAAAATTGTTAGTAATCCTCATTTATAGCTAGGGTCTGAGAAGCACCATTTCAGACATTACTCTACCTATCAAACATGGCTCAAACAGCTATTGACATTTGGAACCATTATTCCTGGAAAGAAAGATGTGATGTTCACAGTTAACTAGGCAGAGTGTCTATTAGGTTTAGTCTCTCTCTCACACTGTAAAGCATTAGGCTCCCTGGCCGAGCTTTGATAATCAGTTTGTTTCAGATGAGAATGAAAAAAAAAGACAGGAGAAGTGGAGGAAATCATGAAGACCCTATGTCTGAGATGCTCTGCTTTGCTGTAAGTTCAAATGCTCTGCATATTTTCGGAATCCTGAGATTTCCCTAAAAATACCCTCATGTTTATATTTCTGGGTTTTAGTTAAAAAGAAGATGAATTTTAAAAAAACAAGAGAGAGATTTCATTGTACTCCTACAGTTTCCACCATATAAAGAAAGTCAGGCTCTTATGGAAAGCTGTGGTCTGTTCTGATCCGTTGAGTGGGGGGACAATCCAAATTCTAATATGGAAATATCTTGCAAATCAGAGGAAAAAACCTGCTGTCCTCAAATTTTTTTAGCACATTGTGTTGAGTCACCCTGCCCTAAAATCTCCAAATGTAACGAGTTCATTTGTACGGATGGAAAGTGCTTTTGAAGGGGCATGTTTTGCTTAAATTACTCAAATGAATATTCCTGCTCAGTTCAGTACATTGAGCCCAACAGTGAGAGTAAGGCTATCACTATTCAGCCACATGCCTTCACCTTGAAAGCCATCCCTCACCTGTGCCTATCTATTTTCCTGAAGTATTTTCAATGATCAGAAACATTTCACAGGGTCAGGCACATCCCTGGCACTCAGCCATCCTTCCCTCCGTTTCTCTGCAGCAACTTTAGCAAATTTATTTTGACTGCCATGATCCCGGCCCCTCGATTCACTAAGCATCAGCATTCCAAAAATGGTTAAGATAACAGAATACTTGAAGATCAGTTTTGTTTGTTTGCTCTTAATTTGGGTATCCCTTCCACTCAACAGTTTAATTAATGATCACATGTAACAAGTAACTTTAAATGGCCAGTTTACAGATGAAGCAGTTTGTGTGGCACAGGATGAATGGAGCACATTCTGAAAAACCTAAATAAATGTGAAAAGATTAAGATGTCAAATATTTTTCTTCTTTTTTTTCCCCCCATACACCTCAGGATGTATCTCCAGCTGGAGAAAGCCAGGCAAGTGCCATGTGTTTGTAATACACATCCAACTGTATTGGCCCTTCTGCTGCTATTGTGGTGATCTTGGAGATACTCTGCATAGAATATAAGCCTCTACAGAGGAGCATAAAGTTTAAATGTAAACTTAGTGGTGAGATCATATTGCCCAGGCCAATTTAGATTACCTTTTTATTTTGATGTTCTGCTTCCATAAGAACTATCTAGGAACAACCACTGAACTTTATCCAGTTTTTAAAACTTCACATCATATTCACAGTATTATTACCTTTGCATGTATGCTGGCGGGATCAAGAGGCATTATTGCCCTAGTCTCCTGATAGGAGAGAGAAAAGCTACAGTCTCCCATTATCAGAAGGGAATAACCTTTACTGAGTATAAAATGCACAGCTATAGCAAAGTTAAAAATCAGGATTTGCCTCTGGTGGGCATCTGGCCCTCAACCAGCCTCACTCAAAGCTATTTACAGAGGCTTAGAGGAATTTCCAGCAGTCTTTTCACACATAGATAGTTTGTAATAGTTTGTTGTTTGGGATCCTGGATTGTGTATTCATCAGTTTCCAATGATTTGTTGTGACAGTACTTAAAGGACTCACGAGTGATACTCTCCAGGCAACTAAATGAATAGCATATTGCTATGAGCAAAGGTATTTTTACTGTTCTTTTACTGACTTTTATGTTTACTCTCAACTGTGTTATTTAATATGCAGATTCTTTTTCTTATTTTTTTTTTTAATTGGAATAACTGGTTATGTCAATTATTGAACCCTCCCAAAGGAAGGTGATAATGTGGAGCTTAAGTGGGAACAGTGGTTTATTTGTCGTTGGAAGTTTTGTCTGCTTGTGATCTACAGAGATTTGCCTATTGTGATTTTTTTTCCCTTTTTTTCTAACTTTCCATTATTTGGCTCATTTCAGTGGTGAAGCAAATAATTTTTGTCTGAAAATTTTCCATCAAATTTGTCCCTTTTTGTAATTCCTAACATTTTCTGGAGGCTCAGCCAGTCCATTTCCTGATTTTTATAGTCTAGCTAATTTGCCATTTGCCTAAGAATCTGTCATTTTTTCTGATGCTTATTGGTTGATGATAATTTTTAATTTATTGCCACTTCCTTGTTGGGGTTTTTTTTCCATATTTGTCAACGTCGTTGCAGCTGGAGTTATATACACACAAACAGTAATGCAGTTGGGGAATACTTTGTCTTTTGGCAAACTGAAAAAGTCCCTCTGAATGATTAATAGATGAAATGTAGAAAGTGTAGCATTTCAAAGTTGCCAAAACCTGTGGAATATTTTACATTTCAGTGGAGTCATCTGTTTAACAGCCCCTGTTTTGTTTTGTGTATTACTCGCCCGTACATATGCTTTTGGTTTTGAATCTTTATTGGTTTTGTCCTTTATTTCCACTCTTTCCTTAGTACAGACACATAGGAAATCATAACTGAAATAATATTCATAGTTTGGTGTATGGTGTGAATAGAAGCAAATACTCTGTTTCCATCTGAGAAGCAGACCAGGATAAAAAAAAAAAAAATTAATAAATTCATATCAGACCTGGTGCAGTGATGCTTAAAATGGAAGCAGGATCAAGTCTTTATCATTTTTAATAAAAGAAATAGGTTAGGCCTGGGAAGAAAAAACAAATACAACTAGCTGAAATATTCTTGTAGTGAATTATTATCAAATCCTTGAAGCTGTTTAGCCCATTACATTGCCAGGTAAAGCTCCTCATGGGATTTGAAAGTGTGTTTATTTATTTTGTTATTAAGGAATATATTTGGAAGTTTTAAAAGTATGGATCAAATTCTGGTTTATGCAGAGTATTAAATTTATACTGATGGAGCTAGAAGTAAAATAAAGTCCATGGTCTGTAAACCCTAAAACGTTTTTGGCACCTCAGGAGGAAGAGAAGAATGACTGTTTAAAATCTATTTCCTTTCAGCCTCATCGGTATATGTCATAGTGCTATTAATAGCTAAGGGAAATATATATTTTCAGACTTTGTTCCTGGGGCACAAAAATTCACAAAAACAGTGCTTTTAGAGCTAATATAAACTGTTAGCTTATTATTAGTGGTTCTGGGTTTTTTAAATCCTGTTTGAAGGAAAAAATATATCCATGTAAAAATTACAAGAATATACCTAAGGATTAGTTGCATCACCTGTGAGATGCCACATGTCAGTGTAGTGACAATGGCAATATCCTTAACTGAACTATGAAACCATTCAATTAGCCTCAAAACCAAAAAATAATTCTAGTGGTCAGGGAGAATTTGGGATGAAGGTTGGACTTGATGCCCCTAGAGGTCTTTTCCAACCTAAATGATTCTATTATTCTATTTACACTCCATGAGGTAACAAATACTCAATGTGTCAACAAATGTGAAGAAGAACGGAGGTAATACCTGAGCGATGAGATATTGGCTGAACTCCTCATCTCAGCAAGACTTAAAAGCCCATTTGTAATTTTAAACATAAAAGTGAGGGCCAGGAAGGGGACACTTACATGCTTAGCACACATCTGTTAAGATGCTTTGCTGACTCGGGGCCTTAAAACTTGCTTCTTCTGTTCCTTAAATCCTGGAGCATTTTTTAACTGATGGCAAGAGTTCTACTTGCTGCTGGAGACCAAGAGGGGAAATTTTCCCAACAGGGGAAAATACAATCCACAGCCAATGCTGTCTTGTTCAGGAATGACGGCCAGGGCTCGAGGATCAGAGGGCTAGCAGGGAAAGGAGGAAAAGAAAAAGAAAAGATTGTCTCATCCATACTCTCAGAGCAACTTTATCACTCGCTATCTAATGGGGGGAATGGTTACTTGGCTCTTGGTAACTTTAATCACAGTGTTTCACAGGTGTTTCTCTTGAATCCCCAGCCCCTGGAATCATGTGATTATGGGAGACTTCCCAGTTTTACTGAAGTTTAATTTTCTCTGCAACCAGCAGAGCTAGAATTTTGGACATTAAAAGCCTCAAACACAGAAAAACAAAATAAAAAGATTCCTGAATTTGTTATTAAAAAAACCCCCAACGCCCAAAACAACCAAAGCCCTGACTCATAATGTTCATAGACCAAAGGAGAGGACTCTTTAAACATGTGGTATTCTCATACTGAGCTGACCCAAGTAAGACAGTCATAGCCCCAGTATGTGAGCTGCAGTGGCCAAGAAATACCAACTGCAAAAGCATGCAACCCATCTTTCAGATGTCTTCTCTCCTCTTCTCACATGCCCTGCTGTCTCTTTTCCTCCTGCCCAGCACTAGCTGAAATCTCTGCAGTGCAGCTGCCAAGTTCCTCCTTCCACCCTGAAAAGTTGAGATATGAAGAGCAAGATGGGTCCTTGGTTCATTTACAATGACCACTGTGAATTAAAGTCATCCAGAATTGGTGCCTTGCTCCTCCACCTCTCAGTATCTCACGGAATATTTTAATTTCTGAGATGAACAACAGCTGTCTGCCATGCAGCTTAAAACACATCAAATCACAGTGTTTCTCTTCTCCATGAGTCCCATCTTCAGCTTTGATTACAAGCCCCTAGATGCAAGTGCTGCCTGGATGTGAGAGAAGCACCAAGCACTTTACAGGCTTGGTAGTACTGTAAATAAATTTAAATGTGAAGGGAAGAAAGCTTAGTTAAGGTGAGCCTTTTCAAATTTATATACTTTTATACTAAAAGCCAGTGCCTTTAACAAAACAAACAAACAAAGACCTCAAAAAAACCTCAAACCAAACCACTTAAAAAAAAAATCTTAACACAGGATCTTATGTCAGCCAAACTCAGCCAGAGCTCTGGGTATGGAATGTGGCAGGACAGACCCTGAGCTTTTCAGTATTTGAAAGCAGGTGTGCATACTTCTGGCTGGCATTTTGGATTTGCTCCTCTCTAGGAAAAAAATGCTTGTTAAATCCTTTTAAACATTTCAAAGCAGCTGGGTAGATTTGACCATCCTTCTCCAACCCCTTGCTTTTATTTTAAAAAAAAAACAACAAACCAACAACCTGAACTCTCCCAGGCTCCCCAAGGAAATTAACTACAAAAAAACGATGCTAATGGAACATTAAAGTTGTAATGTAAAACCATAAAAGTCAGGAAATTCAGAATTAGGTCTCCCACGGTACCTCTAAGTCTGCCACCTCATGCACATGTACTAAGCTAGGACTCTCAGAAATGAACAATTGGGGTAAACGTGAGTATCTTGCTATCCACTCAGGTATTTTATTTATTCCTGAGGTTGTTTTGTTGCTGGTAACCTTGCTCAGGCACTGCACCAATGCAAGCAGTGCTCAGCACGGGGCCATGATGACCGAGTGTTCTCAGAACAGCATCACCACACAGGCAGAGGCAGCTGGAGATTCAGGGTCCTTGTCTAAACTTAAAACCAGCGGAGATGCACAGATTTGTATTTCTTTTATGTGTAACTTTGGCATAAGGTTAGTTAATCTCAAGCAGCAGCCATACAAGAGCTGCAGTTTTGTTCGAGCAGGAGATCAAGTTCTTCATAGAATGATTTTAGAAGGAGGAAAAAAAAAAAAGAAGAGGAGGGAGAAGCAGGGCAGCTGTGCATGAGCGATGGCAGATACCTTATTCTGTGATTCTGTAAAAATAATATTGTAGCGATAGCATTTATGAGGGGGATTTATAGGACAATTTTGCAGCCCACATGTGTATAAGAGTCACCAAAGCAATTCATATCGAGGAAAGAGGGCAACACATTTCAGCAAAGCAATTTTTAACAAATATCCTTCCCGATATGCAATATATATATTTATATAATTGAAGGTCTGTGCTCAATAAACCAAGCAGATCAGTATCTTCCCCAAGTTTTACCTTTCAGCCCCAAGCATGAACAATGAGCTGCGACTCAGTGAGCACAACTGACCGGAAGAATCAAAACAATTCTTGGGAAAAAAAAATAAAAAAAATTAGGTTATCATTCATTAGCTCTCTATCATTTGGCCACCAGTAGGCTGCAGGATATGAGGGCCATTTAATTAGGCCCTGCACTACTCTCTGGTGTGAAAAAGGCTCTCAAAAGCTTTGATTCCCCACAGCTTCACAGCAGGAAGTTGTTGGCGATAATTGACACAGGATTTCCTTGTTAACCAGCAGCAGACATGCTGGATTAAAGCGACAGAGATCTAGAGAAGAAAGTGAAAAGAGATAAGAAGCTCGGAAAGACTTCTGCTTATTTTGCACTTGAGGATGATGAGCAAATAGCAATAACAAACTGGAGTGCTGCTCCCTGTGAGTAAGGCCTCCACTTATCAGACCCATTTCAGCTTGACTGATCAAAGATTGACTTCCCTTAAAATAACATAGGCCTGGGGTTTGTTAGTTTATTAAGCTGCAGGTTTTATGAATTATCACAGTTTTTAAGATGGATTGCAGTTTATGTGAAGGAGGAGAGGATTATCAGGTTTTCATCTAAACAATTATAAAATATCACAGCTGAAAGCTTGCTTGCAAATGACATAATTTTCTCCTGCAAACTAAACAGGTCATTGTATGTCTTCATGTAAGCATTTCCAGCAAGTGCACAAATACAGTAAAATTAACTCTGCAGCTGAGATGATAGCCTGGTAAAATATGTATTTTAACACATGCAAACCCCACATTCCCTTATGCTGTTCCAAAGGTAATTGTATTTAATTTTTGACCGGGACCTTTTAGGTCTAGTTACGTTAAAGAAAGGAAAGAGAGAAATGGTCTATTGAAATGTTTCTTAAAATGTGGTCATGATAAATGGTACTGAAACAGATCCACATGAGTATAGTTAAATGAAACGTCCACTTTAGAGCAGAGACAATTATTGGATATCACTTAATAACTTAACCTTACAACAGCACATGTGGCATTAATAAAGAACTGAGAGTAATAAAAGCTACTACTACTGCTATGCTCAGTGCGTGCAGGCAGACGTGTGTACGTATGGGTAGGAGGCGGGGGAAAACCAGGGCACTCGAGGGACAGAGAAAGGAAGAGTGGAAGGACAGAGACCAAGACAGAAGATAATACACTAGTGGTGGTGGTGGATGAGGTGGAGAGGCAGGTGCAGTCAGGGCTGGGATGCTGGCATGCAGGGTCAGAACCTGCTATTCTGAGCCATTTCTACAACTCTTTGATGGCTCCTGGGTACCTGTGAACTCCCTCATCCCAGCAGAGCTCCATCTCCTTTTCCTTTGAGGCTGCCCTGGAGGGAACTGCACGATCTTGGGCCAACAGTGTGGTTACCACAAAGCCCAAATTCATTCCCATGGTGTATTCCCTCTTCTGGGAAGGGGGAGAATCTGTGTGAGTGATGCTACATCCAAAGTCCTGCAGCTGAACTGTGTAACACCTGGAAATGTCTGCAGGGTGGAGAGATCCAGGAAAAAACGGTCCATATGGGTACGTGCTACACCTAAAACATCAAAAGCCTCAGGTAGTTTTGGCTGGAAAGTAGCAGTTCAACAATATGAAAAAGTGGAGGTATCAGTAATTATTTTTATTCCAGTCCAGAAAATGCTATTAACAATTTTTAAAAATAAAAGCAAAACACTTCCATTCTCCCACTTCTGTTTTTAAACTCACTGTCTTGAATAAGACCTTAATGAATAATGGTTCTGAATAATGGTAATTTTGACCATTTTAATAAGTTCTGAGCCCAGAAACCTCTGTCCTTGTAATTGAAGCCAGGAGAACAGAAAAACAGACATGAAAACAGTCTCAACAATGTGTGGTTTTTAAAATCCTAAAAGAAGGTCAGTAGTGCTCTCTGCAATGGCTGTAGCACATGCACTGTGTAGAACTGCTGTGCCTCATCATGGAAGTCTCAGCACCACCACGTTTAGGTTCACCATGAACTTCAATGCATCTGAGCAATGTCACCATCCCAAATTCACACTAGGAAATCCTCCTGGAAACCTTCTTGTGATGTACTCAGTCTCATAGTCTAACAGCTTTCTTAGCAATATTTAAGAAGCATTAGCCATGCATTATCATTTACTGTACAGCAGCTTCTCCTAGTGTGACCAAGTTGGCAAATTGTTTTCATGATTGCATCTTCTTCCTGACGTTGCCATTCTGGTCAAAGAATCCATATGAAGTCCAGGCAGCCAACTAAGCACATTTCAAACCAACAAAACTGCTCAGGCTACAATTAGCCTTGGTGTCCTTTTTTTCACTATTGCACAATTAAAATAAATAATACTTGTTACCATTTAACGCCATTTCCAGCTTACAGCAAAACCATTGTCTTAAATTGCTTTCTAAGAGCCTGGTACAAATCTCACTGTAACCATTGACAGGCTTCATGTTGCTTCAAGTGAGTCATGTGCGATATTGCTCTGTCCCATCACAAAAAATATACAGTCAACAGAAAAATATGAGGCTCTGGTTCAGTATTTCAGGATGCTTGAGAAACCTCATCTTATTCTACACAGAGTAGGGAGAGTTGTTAACAGACACATGCCACCATCACAGCCTTGGGCCCTTGTGAAGGATTGGTAGCACAGCATGTCATGACACTAGGCATTATTTTTTTGAAATACACAATGGCATCAGATCTTTTAGAAGTCAGTTTTGCACATTTTGAAGAGAGAAATATGTATTAGTGCTTTTCTTGTTATTTTTAATATTTATTGCTATTTATAGTTGCTGCAAATTTTAATGGTAAAGAACAGAATTAAATTACAACTAAACTTCTTTGAGTTCCTTTAGTTCCACTGTCGAATGTCTTTTTTTCAAAGCTAAGATTACTCCAGTGGACATATAAACAGAATGAAAAACATTTCTTTTTTATATAATGTAAACAAAGACTCTATTCTACTTTTTGACAAAGCAAATCGAGATTTGTGTTTAACTAGTGACCAGCTTCATGGACTGACCCATCTTAATGCTTGCAAAAGACTTTGTTAATTTTCCAGGGAAGAAGGTTTCTTTAATTCACATATCTACATATGGTAGATATGATTCTTTCATTTACAATGGCATTTGATAAAATCCTACTTTTATAAATGATGCATCTGCTTTTAATGTCTTAAATCCTGTGATTGAACAGACAAATCTTCCCCCTTGTCTTGGTTTTTTTAATATTTAAAAGGCCTTACTGCCTTAAAACATACATCAAGCAACATTGTAATAGAGAAATACACTTTTAAGACAAAGTGACAGATTTACATATCTGTGTGATGTGACTCTCTTGACAACCAATAAATGTATTATATTGATGAAGTGAATATGTCCTCTATCTGGTCATTTTCAACTGGAAACTAATAACCAGCATCACCGTATCAGGCATGCAATAACCTGGGTTAAAACTAGGTTCATCAAATAAATCACTCAGGAATTTTTCTATTTCTTTCCCAAGACACGTTGCACATCTGCTTAGTGAAAGGAGGAAAGAAGCAATATTTCTTTGATCAAAGTCTTTTTTAATATCCTTGTATCTGTCCTTTGGGAATGCTATCTCTGGACTTAGGCCTGGGAGAGACGCTCAGCATCTCCTGAAAGGTGCTAAGCACCCTTTTACTGCCATTGACTGCAGCAAGAATATTCTGTTCCTTGCAAGATAAGGCTCCTTCGGAGCAGTTGCTGATGCTACATCACTTTCTAATGATCCAGGGAATGACATAAATTCAAGATTTCTAAAAGCAAAACACAAGGTGTTTTTAATGAGTCCCAGTTTATATCAACAGCTTCCAGGAGGAAAAATAAAATAAAATAAAAAATCCTTAGGCAGAAAAGTATACTGCATTAAATTTACCCCAAGCCTCTATCTCATAGACATGAAACACCTACGCATATGTAGAGATCTCCAAGAAACACTTTGAAAAGCTACGGTTGTGCTTTTAACTTTTTATAAAGTCTTATTAATATCATTTAGAGTTGCCATGTGGCTGGCTTCCTGCCTGGCCTCTTTTACTGTAGACTTGGCAGTTGTTCTCCCGAGCACCGCACATGTGCGGCCGAAGCTGAGCGTGGGTAGCAACCATTTGTCTGGGGCAGCTGGGCTTTGTCATATTTCAAACTGGCAACCCTAATGCCTGTTCTTACGGGATAGAAATCTGGTATGAAATTCCCTGAGCCGAGTCAAAGCCTGGCCTGGCACACACAAATCTTTTTTTCAAGTGAGGGTGGCTGTGGGAGTGTGTGGAGATTTCCATCTGCTTCCATACCTGCCGAAGCCTTGGTGGAGCCACTGAGAGCTGGGGCAGGAACTGAGGGTTTGCAAGATTGAGGTGTTAAAATGTAATCCACCTCCCACGCTTCTGACTGTGGATATAGGGCTCTTCCTTGGTTAGGAGGTAGCAGACGTAAACACGGTATTCGTAGCCTGGACTTGCCCTGCTGTCAGGTCAGAAACATGCTGTAAAGGTGGTGATAGCACAGAGAAGGGAAAGTGGCAGCTACATTGCTTTTCTCTAGCCTGGAGCTGGTAAATGTGGCAGAGGAGGACCTGGAAGTGGCCCAGAGAGCAGCCTTTCAGCACCCTGATGTCCCCTGGACCCACAGCCCCCCAGGAGCCTGGATCACCCAGCCCTCCACACTGCCACAGAACGGGTGAAGCACAGGGCAAGGCTGGTGGAGACTCCTGGGTTTCTACTATCTATTTTCCATTTTATGGTGTGGCAGAACAATACAGTCACAAGCAACAACAAAAAAAGTGGATAGGAGCTGGTTTCACACGCTTGAGGCCAAATACTCAAATAACTTTTAAATTAAGCAGTGTGGGCTTGGTGTCGCTTTTCTTGCCTGTTCTCTGGGTGCTACCCAAGAATCAGGTCTCATGCAAACTACAATGAGACATGTTATGGGCCCACCACTATATTTCTAGGCAGAGCATGTGGCCCTGAAGTCCTTCAGCACTTTCTGCTATAAAGCACCATTTCCATCAACTGCATGGGCAGGCTTTTTTCCACATCCCATGTCTTACAGGGACTGGGATTTTCAGGAAAGGCTACAGCAGAAAATATTCAGCAGGTATTTCTTTCTATAGTAAGGGATGTGCCACCTTCAATTTTGTGTGAATCCACGTCCATTCAGCTTGGGCACAGCTGTAAACCTCCTTGCTCTTGCTCACCAGAGCCTTGTTAGGTCTTCAATTTGCACCAACAATGCTCCCTTCCTGTATAATGTCTCGCTTGCAGCTGGATCATGTTATGAAATAAGGAGAGTACTGTAAGGAGAAGGGGAGATGTTAGGGGGTAGAGGCAGACAGATCTTTAACCATCTTTCTGCTAGATCCTGCCTTTGTGTGTAGGAATAAACCTGCAGATTTTCCCTGCTGGCAACAAATAGGTGGGAAACCCACCTGCTGATATCTCAGCTCTCTCTAAAGGCTGCACCATAGATGGGATAACAATCTGCTAGTGCTATTTATTGCTCTAGTTACAGAATTGACACAACATGTAATCTAAAATAAAAGTAAATCTACTCAGTTTGTATAGTGATAATAATATACAGGATACAAAGAATATACAAGAAACAATACAATTACCAAAAAATTGCAATAATCTTTATTTTCCCTTAAACAATATTTAAATGGGAACATTTTAATGATACTACAATTCCCAAATAAACTGTTAGATAACATATTCAAGGCAAAGCAGACATGTATTTCTGTAAATGTGTATATGACCATGACCATTTTTTGTCTGCATTTGCATGTGTGTTTCATTCCTAATGACCAGAATATGTACCACTTAAGACAGCAATACCCAAGTATAAGGTGTTTGGGTGAGTTGGTTGGAGTAATCTGTGATGCTGTGTTTATTACCACAAAATGAAATTCAGTGTGGTGCTTACTAGAAGATTTCCACCCCATCTAAGATTTGAAGTTAAATCCCAGTGCTACAGATTCCACAAGGCTTCTATCTTTGCTCAGGAGATAAGTAGGATTGAAAAGCTTCTGACAACTAGATGTGGGCCCAGCAGACTTGGATTAATTTCACTCAAAGATTTTCCTTAACTTGATGTCATACAGTTTTTAAGAAGTTGTTTGCTAGTAAAAAAGGTGTAGAATATTGCTGAACTAACATGACATTCAAAAGAAAAGGATGAAAAACTACTTATTCTGTCCTGGAAGCAAAAGTTGCTTGTTTTGGCATCGTGGTGAAAATATCCACATGCATCTGCCTAAGTAGAAGAATTCTTTGCTCAGAGCTGTCTTTGAAGATAATGCACCTGCCTAGATGGGTCTAGCATTTCCTTCCACTGCAGTGATGATTTGTGTCCTGTGAAACAGCAGTCCCAGGGCTGCACTGCTCTGTTCTTTCCATTGTCACCCAGCATGGAATAATTAAAAAGGAAAATCTGGGCTAGCTGTCACCAGGCAGGTGGGTCTGGATGCAGGTGTACAAGGGTGAAGTCACTGCAGGTCTGTATATCTCCCTTCCTCCAGAGCAGGAGCAGTGGGGGGGGAAGTTGAACGTGATGGATTCCAGCTCAAGGTTCCCTTCCTCCAAACTTCCTCCAGTACAAAGAATAAACAGTGATAGCTGGAGGACATCTCTGAGGAGCTGTGGCTCCAAAGGCGATGGGGTGGATGGAGAGTGTGCAGCTTACACATCACCCCATGTTAGAGCTGCACCTGAAATTACAAATATTGTCTTACACACTGAAACTCTGCATTCTGAGCTGCAGTTACTTGAGGAGTGGAAAAATGTGAATGTTTGCTCACCTTTTGATAGCAATATCTCATGACAGAGGCAGCTTTCGTCCGTGCTCTGAGCTTAGGCTGTCTTTATTAAAAACTAGTAGTTCTACTAGTAGCTTGCTTTGTTTTTTAACTCCTAAACATGAAAAGCAAACGTGAATCAGCCTCTTTAAATTAAATATGAGAAACAATTACATTTTGACAGTTTAATTGCATTCTTCCTCCAACATGGCATTCTAAACAAGATACCACATGTATTTAGCATGCTGATTATATTTTTAGATTGTTTTGCAATTAAGAAAGTATCCCTAAAAGAGATAAAATAATTGGTTGACTAAATCACTATTTCTTGAGGGAACAATATTAAGAAATGAATGTTGAATGGCTATATCCATAATAATTAGCTTTTAAATCACTGCTTAAAGGTTTTAGGTTTTTAGCCTTCAAAATTGTATCTGTCACTCAATTTGCTGCATATTATTCAAATTTGCTTATATAAAAAAAGAAAAAACCCAAGCACTGCCAACTAAACAGCCTTCAGTGTACCTGATGGGGTCTCATGACTTTCAATGGCAAAAAAAAAACCAGGCACCTAAAATGTCTTTCATTGGGACAGTCTTAGTCCACGTCCAATGATGGACATTGAGCTATTGATATTGCAAATAGAGGAAAAATTACTAACTTATTTCAAAATCACTGAGCATTCAAGCACAGTCCAGCTTCCCAGGAATGCTGGATGACCTTTACTTTGCTTTTCTTATTTTGCGCAAAGCTACTTCTTACTTTTCTTGAGAAAAAAAAAAGATTAAATACCAAAAAGTTTTGTGATTTTCTGTTATTTTCCCCAACAGTTGACTGAAGTGGGATGGTGGGACCTGAATCTGAAAAACAAAACACCCATTCCCCAAGTTAGAACCACCTCTGGATGACCATCTTCTGAAATTTTATTTAAAAAATAAAGAAATCGATTTAAAATATGCAAGTTGGAATCAACCTTTCAATTCTGTTGAAACAAAATTGTGATTTTAATTATCATTTCAATCCACAAGCATTTTTTTTTATTTTGACAAATATTTTCACATGACTTCTCCTACCGACAACAAAGTGAAAAAAAATCTCAACTTCTTCCAGTGAAGTCAATGCAAGTTTTTGTTTTGATCGTTTTCTATGTAAATTTGTGGAAAGCCAAGTCAGGATTCAGCTAAGAGACACAGTAGGCTTATGATTCACAACAAGACCAGATGGAATTTCCTGGAACTTGTTTTTAAGATATCAAATAAAATCGTCTTTAGAAGGGAGAAACTGAGAGGCTGAACTGCAGCTGAGTCTGTTAAGACTTTTCATTAGGAATATAAAGTTTGACCTGCTCATGATGCTCTTTAAGGTACGTTGATTTCATACATTTCCTACTGAGGTGCATATGAAAATATGTGGGTAGAGATGCCAGTAGTTCACAGAGGAATGATTTGTAAGGGGAAAGGAAGGTTAGCCCAAACATATGGGACAAAGTGAAGAAGACATGCTGGTGAGAAGCAGAGTACAACAATGCTGAATGGTCTAATCAGCTGAAAATGTTCCCAGGCCCCAGCAGCAGGGTTAGCACAGAGAGGACCTGCTTTAGCAGGTTTTAGAGAGAGAGGATTGTGAATGCCCAGTAGACACAGCTGGAATAAGCACACAGACATTTTAACCCACAAGCTCACAGCATCACACTTCACCTACTCTGTAAAAGGCCTGAGAATGCATCATCCACACTGGCTGTTGAAATAAATGCCTTTTAATATTGTAGTGCAACGTAGTCCTATAAAATAATTGGCAAATATAGGGTAATAAGAAACCCACAGTCCAAAGTGCAAGGTCCCAGAGAAACAAGAGGGTAACCAGATGTGCCTCATCACCTGTAGGTTTCAGAATGGTTTCCAAACTGGGGTTTGGAAAGAAAGAAGAGGTGGCAAGATATAGCCATGAACTCTTTCCACCCAGCACTCCTGAGCTGTGGAGGTTATAACAGAAGTCATGATAGAGACCTGAAGGAAGGTTGCTTGTCTTTTAGATGTTATTTCAACAGTAGCTGTGCCAGTAAAGGATACTGCTTCCCCACAGACCTTGCATACTTCAGATGAGGCTTCTCTGTTTTACAAACTGAAATCTGGCCCAGTTGAAGAGAGTTTTTGGNATCTTTCAAGGTCCCTTCCAATCCCTGACATTCTGTGATTCTGTGATCTCCCTTTGAAGTCAACGGATGTCTCCTGATTGTAAGTTGTCAAAAACCAACTCCAACATTACAGTGGGTGGAGCTGGAATAGTTACACTCAAATGAGCTCTTAGCTAAGAGGTTTTGATAGCAGCTTATCAATAGCTGTCAGATGGTGTATCGATAGAAAAGAGCTGAGCAAAGATAGCTTCTGACATGCCAGCTGCTAGGTGACAGCACAGACACCTATGGCTACCAAGCCTCAAAGTCATCTTGTTTAGCAGTGAGTTAGGTACATCTGCCAGTGAGGTAGCCAATGTCTCGGTTCACCATTACTGAACAGGGAAGTCCCATTTCTACCTTGCCTGCTCCTATCTCCAAGCTCCTCCACGTACCTTGTGCTGCTCCAGCCTTGCTGGTCTTTCTGCCAGGTTACCAGGTTGCATGAGGTCAGAAAAGGCCTGGAAAAAACAATGCAGGGATGGGGAAACTCATCAGCCTGGAAGTGAAACAGAAGACAGAGGAGTAGGGAAGAAAATGGAAGAGCGAGAATTCCCCATTTCAGCAACAGCAGAGCATGAGATGAGCTCACAACCCCCATTTCATCCTGCAGAAGTTGTATCCACTGCACCATGGACTCTAAGTCAGAAGGCATTCTTTCTATTAAAAGAAAGGGCATAGATAGGAGAGCAGCAGGTTCAATTTATGTCTGTTGCTGAAGAGATTTCTATATGGTTTTTTATATGAAGAACCACCAGTGCCACTTGCACATCTTTGTAAACACACAGTGGTCACTCCTAGCATGTCACTTGCAAGTGGTTAAGTCCCTACCAAAAGCAGCCAAGTTGGCCCAATTATTTGTGAACAAATTTAGCTGAGTTTGTCAGGGAGGAGAAGATCAGTTGTCACAAATACACCCATATATATAACTGCTGTGAGTGACACTTGTGGTCCCGAGATCTTGCTAAACATCTCCAGGCAGCAGACTATCAGAACATCTAGTGTAGTTCAGCTGAGCTAGTTATGTCAGATGTGTGGAAGCAGTGACTTGCAGAACTGCTTAAAGGCCAAGTTCCAACTGTTTCTGGGATACTCAGTTCAATAGGATGATTGATGGACAAATTTGTTTCTTAAGAGAGTCGGTGTTCATAAACCAGATTCCAGTATCTCAAGAGTCCTGTCACCAAGCTCCCTCTATGGAGTGGAGACAGGGAGGCAGCTCAGAGAAGATTTTTATCTCTGTGCATTGCCTACAGGAACCAGGCTACTAGTTTCTTAACACAGGCCCTTAAGTTAAGGGTTTAAAGTGAGGTGGAATGAGCCTGGACCCCAGTGGCCACTCAGAGATGCAGGAACATTAAGCTGATGCTTTCATAGACCTGCTCCTTCCTACTGCAGCAATAAAACTGAATATATTTGTGGATCTGTAGCATGTCACCAAGATTCCTTCCCTGGCTGTCTTAGTTTAACAGGTCTGATACTGTCTAAGAAAAAGACATGGGGAACCTCTAGTTCAGAATTAGACTCTGGTCTTAAATGATAGCCAGTTTTTGGCACAGAGGACAGACTTTAAATAAGCACAAATTGGTGAGCTACAGATTTAGAAAGGGGGATAATTATTTAGATTCAGGCCAGACATTTTGGGGGAAACAGACAAAAAGTAATATCTATTCTAAGGAGAAATACTGATAGGCTGTGGAATTACAGGCCAGCTCTTTCTTCTTTTTCCTTACAGTCTGGAGTATGCCTTATAGCTCATCATATTTTTGGCTTCTGGCACATATTTTATTAACTTCCATTATATATAGAAACAAAACAGACCACTATTTAAAAAAAATGCTGTGGGTAAAAAAAGAAATATAATGGCATATTCAAAGAGTAATTAAGGGCTCTCTTGTGAAAGTCAAAAGCCAAGAAGAGTTTGAGAGACTTTCACACACAAAATATTGCACAAAAATCATATGAACCCATTTGCATCCACATTTGTGAGCCATGTGACTTCCCCTGAGATTTAACTTGGCTTCTCCATTTAAAGCATTACAGATACTGAAAACTGAGGACTGAAAATTTGGCTTGCTATCAAACCCAAGCTTCACTATAGATGATGCAGGAGAAACCAACAGAATCGGACCTCAATTAACTCATTCCAGTCTGCTCAATTACTGTCACCAGTAGAAATGGCTTCGTATGCCAAAATCCTTTAAGCCCAACACAGCCTGAAAAAAATGCCTGCAAAGCTAAAAAACTGTAAAACTATCAGTATACTGTGCATAGGCTGAATGCCACAAAGGATGAAAGATATCCAGGAACACAGGTTTGTTTTTCTTTTCTGTTCTTGCTGTTCCAGAGATCTGGTCTTATCTCAGATACTTGTAAGTGGCACAAAGATCACAAAAAGCATTAGCATGAAATATGCTATCAGCTGCCTTGTGATCATGGAGCTAGACTACAGGCAATGTAAAGCCTGATAGCTGGTGGCATTGGTGTTGCTACTCCTGTTATTCTTTCATAGTGAGCATTTTGCTGCACAATAAAAGCCCTATCTGCTCTTCAGTTTAGGTGTAATACAGGCTTAAAATATTCTGAAGAATGTGTCAAGAGAGCCCAACCATGTCCTGTGGAAGAAATTTGCCCAGGGGAAAAGGCCTATTTTTAGATTATCACTGTTGCATGGAGATTAATGGAAAAGATGGAGAGGCTGCTCAGGAGTTTCCTCAGTCCCCTTGTGTGCTGCAGAAATGGTCATCACAGCAGCTCCAAAGATTTCTCCTCTGTTACAACAACAGTAGGTCAACAGGGAAAAGCTGCAGCTGGAAGAAAATGGTCCACAAAAATTACAGGTAGTTATTTTTGTAACTATTACAAAAGCTCCTTAAGTTAATCAGGTGGTGAAGAGGAAATTGAGTGCTGGCTAAATGGTTATAAAGTTGAGCTTCCCTGAAGAACACAGTTTATAATTACACCTGAATGAAACTTGCTGTGAAATTTGAAACAACACTAAACTGACTTAGTAACTAATTTCATGATGTGCTGAGGTTCAGTTTCCAGGTCAAATTGTCAGCTGATGTAATCAGATGGCATTTCCATTAAGTAAATGAGCCTCTGGCAACTTGGGTCTAATATCTGTTAAAAAAATCTCCAAATCTGCAGGTCTTTTAGATGAACATGCACCTTGTTCCTAGCAGAATATGACAGATTATAATTCTGCTGCAAACTCACTGAAAACTTACCCTTTTTAATGTGGTTTTCACCTGAAACCTTTTGTACTTTCCATAATTTTTTTGAGTGCTCATTTGCCTCTAAGAATCAAAATGGAAGCTTAAAAGGAGGGGAAACCACATGAACTGAAAACAAAAATCCAGGTATAACCAGGTGTGACTGCAGATCATAACCTCAGACCATCAGATGGTGAAATGTCAGGTAGCAGGACCAGCAGCCCCCAAGCACTCCTGCCTCCATACCACCCATGCCTTTGCATTGCTGGTGGGTTTGGAGTGTATTGACTAACCCAGCAATTTGTGTAAGATTTTATCACATATTTGTCCTCTACCTCATAGATACAGGCTGATGGGAAGTTATTAAATAATGTGACACAAGACTTTATCTGGATGGTGCAGTGAGAGGGTGGCTGGTTTTCCTCCTATCCCTCTCCAGTTCATTCCAGTGCACAAGATAAAGGAGGACTGGACCCACACCTGAAAGCATATTACATAAATAAAGGCACTATATAATACCCCATAGAAATAAATTACCTTTTCATATAAAAATCTTCTAAGGCCTATTTCCAGAAGAGTAATAGAGCTGCCAGTCCAACACCTGCAGGGTTGGAAATAATTTACTTAGCCTCGCTGACTTTTAGGCAGGTTCTTCGTTTGACGAATGGCCCAATTAAACATCTGTTAATCACGACGTTATCTCGAGGTGGAATACCTACTTCTCCTACCCTATCTTTCTGCCAGATAACATCAGCTGGCCCCAGATCCACCCGATGAGATGCCTCTTAGGGCCCGAAGGAGCGGGCTAGGGCGCAGGGCCCAGGCAGAGGAAGCGGCTGGGAGGCCTGTGCCTTGCGCGGCCCTCCCTCCATCCCTCCCCCTCCACACAACCTTCCCATAACCTCGGGCTCCTGAACCCTCGTGTACATTTTAGGCCTTGATAATAAAGCAACATCTGCAAACTTACAAGTGCTTTACTCGAGTTAATTGAGTAAATTGAAGCAAGATGCGGTGCAGGGGTGATCTATGATCCCAGGTTGCGGGCCTAGAAGGGAGACAACAGATTTACTGCAAAGACAGTGGGCGGCCTTTTGTTCAGGCCCTGGTTCACGGGAAGTTTGAGGTCACGAGGGATTAAAATATCTTCAGAAACAAATGGAATAATTTGGCTGAAATATAAGGCACGCAGTGCCAGCTCATGCCAGGAAACCAAGGGTGATTTATGTGCCTTCAATCCAACACATTTTTCTGATATCTGCCCCATTAGGTTGAATTTATAGATTATTGGGAGAATATGTATCCTCGCCTCTCCTTTTCTGACATGTTTGTGCTCTGGGGAGCAGTTCCAAGCATTAAAATAAATAAAACGGTGTTTTGTGAACGCGTTACCTTCCATTCATAAGGGCGAAGGCTTGCTCCATTTAAATCTCAGGGGGGGAAAAAAAAAGAACAAACCAAAACAAAACCCCAGCGTCCCATTTACTATACTTGTTTGGGAATTACTTATTAAAAAAGACATTAAACAGGTAATGCTCTTTCTCCTATAATCTGTACAAGTCATTAAGTTTAAGCACAATTCGCCACCTTGAAGCAATTGGATACATTGTAATTTGTTTTATGGTCTCGCAGATGCAAGGTATTTGCCGAGCTATAAATACATAAAAGTGGTTTATACAAGCAGCCCGTACCCCGCATGAGTTAGGGAAGGAGAACCTCTCCTGGTTTCCCTATTCACGTGCACACACACAGGCACGCTCATGCACTGTATCTGTTTATATTATTTTTTTAAAGCCTGGCTCACTTTTAGTGGGATATATTGTCCCTTTTGTAGTTTCTCTGCTGCTTTATTAAATCCCAAATTCCTTACAAAACTGTACAATTTTAATAACACAAATCCATGCAGGTCATAAAGCTGTCGAAATGTACATAGCACCAGCCGTGATCAGCTGCAGTGATATCATCAGCCCTGATTAGCTAGAGCCGGTCACACGACAAGGTTTTATTACAAGTGTCATTTACATTTTTGACAGTTTTACAAGGCTTAATGGCTTTGTATTAAATACATTGTGTTTCAAGGAAACTGACAGTTCAGGATATCTTGTAAATACAATGCTATGGCATTTCCCCAGAAGCAATACTCAGGAAAAATGAAACATCCAGTATTCCTACTGTAAACAAGGACATTTCACCCCAAAAAAAAGTTCGCTTGACAAAGTTTAAGTCCAAGAATCAAAAAAAACTAAGAAAAAGTATTTTCTTTTGTCATTTTTTTTAATATTGAGCTACATATGTCTTGTAGCATACTAGAAATTTTTGTTGCAAAAGCACTAGCAATCACTGAAAAACCTGAGGCGTGTTCCCCACAGAAACTAATGGGAAAATGCTCTTTGCAAAAGTTTCCTACAAAAACCTGATTTATTGTT
This sequence comes from Brachypteracias leptosomus, assembly GCA_013401335.1. Lineage (NCBI taxonomy): Eukaryota > Metazoa > Chordata > Aves > Coraciiformes > Brachypteraciidae > Brachypteracias > Brachypteracias leptosomus. The sequence continues at coordinate 20,389 of VYZX01019112.1, read as the reverse complement.
TGGTTTTCTTACAAACAAAAAGTACTGCCTGAAGGCATTAAAAATATTTCTGAACTTCTTTACCAGGATGGTATCTATTTTTAATCTCATGAAGAAACCTTGCCAAACTGATCATTTCTTGCATGATTTTAATCAGAAAGGAAAATGCAATTGGCAACATTACCTCTGTTTCTACTTGGACTTTGCGATTCATTGGACCTAAGACAGACATGTTCAGAAGAAAACCTCCTATGCTTTGAATGGCAGTAAGTCAAAATCCAAACCAGAATATGTGCTTTTTGATATAGAGCAGTTATTTCAGAAATTAAAATGAATCCCTCAACCTGAAAACCACCTTGACTTGAAACAGATAAACATTTCCACGAAAAAATCCACAGCAGACTGACCATTTCACAGAATCACAGAATCACAGAATGTCAGGGGTTGGAAGGGACCTCAAAAAATCATCTAGTTCAATCCCCTCACCAGAGCAGGATCACCTAGATCAGGTCACACAGGAACATGTGCAGGCGGTCTTTGAACATCTCCAGAGCAGGAGACTCCACAACCTCCCTAGACAGCCTGTTCCAGTGTCTGCCACCCTCACCGTGAAGAAGTTTCTTCTCATATTTTTGTGGAACCTTCTATGTTCCAGCTTACACCCATTGCCCCTTGTCCTATCATTGGATGCCACTGAGAAGAGCCTGGCTCCATCCTCCTGACACTCGCCCTTTACATACTTATAAACATTAATAAGGTCACCCCTCCGTCTCCATTTTTAAGTCCTTTGCATCAAATGTAAGTTTTCCCTCCCACAGAGTATCTACTTATGCATGTAATCGTTCTCCAACTGATTAAATTTGTGAAACCTATTATTTACTATATGAATTAGGTTCTTATTCCCAGATGTATTTCATTCACTGCTGTTCCTGTGCCAATTTTGCAACAACATGGCACTAATATCCCTTATCATTTACACACACAGGTTTTATTATTTTGACTATATCAGCATAATAAAAATGGTACAGTCTCTTTATGTTACAGCCTTTTATGTGGTGACCAGTATGAATTTGCTCACAACACTAAAAATTCTACCATTACAAGTGGAAGGAAGGCTTTTGGTACTATCACTAAAGACACACTAGAGATTAACTGGATTAAAAAAATGGCAAGACAGTACTCCTAAATGAAATTGTAAAACCAGCATAAAAAATTATTTTACCCTGGGCCTTAAACATTAAAAGATTGATGTTTCTTTTTTCCCTATCTTGGTCTGAATAAGACGTTTGAGCTACTCTAATACTTCTTGTGTGCATTGCTACTTAAGGTCTTAAATCATTAAGAAAAAATAATTCCATGTATGATAACTTACCATCTTTGCTGATACCAAGGAGCAGTAAGGGAGCTGCTGTCTTGTTTTGCCACATATGCACACATTTGATCAAACTGTAGATAGTTTCTATGAATAATTCTGCCATGTCCTTGCATTTATTACCATGGGCTTTTCAACCACCATACTGATTACTTAAAAGAGGGTCAGTGATTTGATTCAACCTAATGCTACGTACGTTATTTCGGTGGTGTCTGTAGCCCATGTGCAGGTGATCTACTGAACAGAGAGTTCCCAATGCAGAAGTGCTATGGTGCCCATAGAAATTATCCACAAGTGCTGTAAAAGTAGAAGAGGGTGACAGGTATTTGGGATAAATCATGGTAGAGTACTTTTAGGAAAGTAAATCTGTCATCACTTGCCTAGTGGACCTTGCAGGCTGTTATGTCTCCTGTTCCTTCTTTCCAGGCAGTGCTTTCTCCTAGAAGTAACCACAGAAATGCTGAGTGTGATTCATGTTATTCTCGAAGGCTCGCTCCTTGTGTCACATACTCCATGGAGCCCACTACCACTCATCCCTTTCCCAGGGAATCTCTCCTCTAACTGATGTCTGGCCAGCCACAGGATGGCTAAGGGGCGTTCACCCTTCCAGTGTGTCACCAAATCCTTTGTTGGTGCTGTAAAAAAGTCACTTTGACCTAATACCTGTGATTTTCTTAATGGAGACTTGCTCACTCTAGAGAAGAAAGGTTCTGGCATAGACTCTCCCACTCCAATGCCTGTGGTAGCTCCATCACTCTTTGGCTGGTGAGAGGGAAATGAGCAGCCAGACCCAAAACTCTGCTGGGTGGCATATGGGACACGAAGGAACTATTTGCAGGAGTGGCACCTCCTTTGCTAGCACGTTGCCATTGCGGCTAAGGGACCCATCTCGTGGGTTACCTCACAAGCAGACCATCCTTTCTCCTGCCCATGGCTGCAGAACCCAGAGCCAGCATCCATGGCTGCCTCAGCAGCAGGTTGTGGATGGGCTGTTCCGTATTAAAGTTTGGAAATGAAAGTGAAAGCACATGTGAGACCTGCTGAACAGAACAGCAGAACCGGAGACTTAGCTGTATGCCAGAAGCCACAACCAGATAGAAATCACAGGTTAGTCAGGAAATTACTTGCATTTAATTTGGGGCCATGTCTCCTGGGAGGAGGCTGGCCTTTTCCTGATGTGCAGAGATGTTGCCCCTGGGTATAATTTGCCTTTCTCATAAGCAAGGGTGCTATCTCCTCCTTCCTCAAAGAGACCTTTCAAAGCCAGCTGAGGAGAATCAAATGTGGCACATTAGCAACAGGACAATGGCAAAGTCATTATAAATTGACTTCCTCACTGTGAGCTTCAGTAATCTGGATGTATTACTAGCATGATTCTGCAATAAAACTGAAGCAGCTAGTTCCTCCACTTGAATTAAAAACACCCTCTCCCTACCACTTCAGAGAGGTAAGGCGTGCTCCTGTCTTCTGGGGATGAGGTGAGGTGCCCGGCGGATAAATCTTCTGCTCCTTATGCACGTGCCCAAAGGAATAACCCTTTCCAAGCAGGTGTGGACGTGGCCACAGCATGTATACCACTCTGTAAGTCTCACAAGAAGAAGCAGCAGACTCCATCTTGCTTCCTCCCACCTGCACATGCCTGGTGGGTTGCAGTAAGTGATGGCAGTACAGCAGCCACGTCACCATGTTTTCCATCCCCAAAGGAGCCTGCCTCAGTGATTAAAGAGGTCAACTCTGGCAGCCGTAATTGGGAGCTGGAGGAAAAGTTGATGAGCTGCACTGGCTCCCAAACTTCACAAGTGCTGCAGCCTGTGGTCCTTAGACACATGCTGAGATTGCTTATGCCAGTGACTCCTTAGCACAGCCAGGGCTGGGGAAGTCATCCTAGAAACAGCTAGGATGCTGTAAGGTGAAGCATCTGCCAATTTTTCTCTTTCACTTTCCACACAAACAACGGCAACTTTTAGAACCATGTGTCTGCCATAAAATGAGGACTCACTGTAAAAATAATGTTTCATTCAGAGCAAATAGGTTTTTAAAAGTGCATTTTCTGCAGCATAAGGGTTTTTAACAGTTCTTGGGTCATGCTTCCAGAGAACTCATTTAAAATGTTACTCTGAATCAAATGAACAAATTCTTAATGTAGTTATGAGTTTTCCTCTCATCTTAACCTAAATTTAAAAGTTAATGGTTGTGCTCAAGCATAATTGCTATTCCTATTCAAGATATTTTGCTACCGCTTCTGTGTTCTCTGTACAATTTGTTATGACCAATTTATTCAGTGTCAGCAACTTCAAATGTTGCAGCCTTTCAGCAATTAATGACTCTCAGCATCCCTTGCATTGAGCATCACTCTTTTTCATCAGCTGTGTATGAGGTACATGCAGAGTTCAGTTGCTAGAAACAGCCAAATCTCAAAGGTCTGACACTAATACCTCCCTCTACACAAACCGTGGTAAGACTCCACATGATCATCACATTACCAAAATATGAGCAGGATTAGTCACCTGGGACTCCAGAATTACTGACTTCATCACATCTGCAGTGTTTATTTTTTCTTAAGCTTTCTGGTAGCACCGATTGCAGGCACCAGCTCTTTCCATTTTGCACAACCTGAGCTATCCAGCAGCTCAGCCTCGCAAACACGGCTTGTTCCTCTCTTCTCAGGACTTGTCAGATCATCAGTAAATAACAAACTAATGAAATAAATGAAAGAGAGGCAAACAAAACAAACCCACCAATGCAGGAACTGCAGCCTGGCCTGCCTTGAAGGGGTTAATGAATTCCAGTTTGGTACAAGTTTGGATAACTAAGACTTTCCCATGGCGATAAAAGTTCATATTAAACTCAACTGGTCTTGATTCCTCAGGCCTCACGCAATCTCTTTCTCAAGCAAAACTATGAGATGCTGGTGGGAGTTTTGCCACAGCGATGGGGTAAGGAGAGCCCTTGATGGGTGTGATCCCATCTCAGGAGACAGGGAGTTTCTCTGCCAGAGTCAGCTGCAGCATCAGGCCTACCTTGGGTTTCCAGGAGTGGGCTCACAGAACTTGAGCCAAATAGGTTGGGAAGAAAAATATACTCCTCCTTGTATTTCATAAGTTGTGTTTTCCACATATGCTTAAGAAAATCTATTTACAATATTAAAACAATGTAGACCATAAAAATGGTTTAGTGGGCTACCAAAAAGATTTAGTTAAACCCTCATGTAATTAAAAATATCTCATTAGGTGTGAATCTGGAGGGGTACAGGGGGACAATTTAAAATAATTCTGGAAGGTAGTGTTTCCTGGGCTTATAATGTGGAGTTTTTACTTTCCTCTTCTTTTTTTCCTTTGCCATTTCTTTTCTTTTTGGGTTGTGTTTTGTTTAAAGAGTGAATTAACATCTGACTGCAGGCTTCAACTTTAGCTTGCTTTTAATGCAATATACTGTCATTTCTATTAAAAAGATTAAAAAAAAAAAAGATTCCAATGGTTTTTTTATTTCCCCCTTTGTCTACAAAGTGTATAAAGAAAAGTGACCAAAAGAAGAGGTTAAGAATAGTTCCTTTTTTCAAATCTATGTTGATTGAATTAAAATGTTTGAATTTTATTGAACAGGGAAAAAGAGATTTTTAAAAGCCTATCTGTAGCCCCCTATAAAAGCATTTTTTTTAATAAAACTTCTGTTTAAAAAGTATGTTATTAGCAGTATATCCTGTGCTGCATATTAATAAAACAATGGAATTTTGTATTTCTTTTTCTCATAAATTACATAATTCAAACCTTAAAACACCTTTAATGAACACTGACTCGGCATGTGGCACTTAATAAAACTGGGCTAAACTCGTTTTCTGCCTGACAGGCTACTAGTGGAGAATGTGCCCTACAAGTAAATGATTAAGAGGCAGAAATCTTTTCTGGACTACTATTAAACACTTCAAAGATTTTCAAAGTCAGATAAAATGAAAAGCAAATGTGTTTCACTGCCTCTCAAATACCTCAAATGTTTTAGCAGGTGCAAGCAATGAAACCTTCTGTAGTGACAGCACTTTAGGGTCTGCAAAGTGCACCCTACTGAATTATGGGAAAGCAGGACTTACTTCATAAAAATTCATGATTTTAGATGAGGGGAGATGCGTGTCCTTATTACCCATCTACATATGTAGCACAGAGGGAGAGTCCTGTTGTGTCTCCTGGTGTCATAGGCTTGTCTTAACCCTTGCTGGAACTGCTGGGCTGTTTAATGTTGAGTTTCATAGCCTTTAACCCTTGCAAGCTTGGCCTTTATTCTAATGCATCAACGGAAGAGTGAGCAGATAGTCTGTCCTCTGGGTTGTTTGTGCTCCAGCAGATATTGCAGTCCAGGAGAGGAAAGTCCAGCCAGCTAAGGAGAGCAGTTTCTGGGAACTGGGGTGACCTGGGCGCTTGTCCCAGTTACAACAAGGCACAGCTAATGCTTGGGTAGCTTTAGCTGCAGAGTTCAGCCTCCCAGTGCCTCAGTTTCCCCCTTGCAATGCTGCTTCTTGCCTCATGGGGTGTTAGGTGTGCCTAATGCCATGAAGGTATTAAAGAAACGGGGTTGATAGTCCGGCTGGATTTTTAAATGACACTTGCAGACTAAGACGACTGAGGAAATTTCTTTAGTATTAATTTCCCTGGCATATAAAGGAAAGTCTACACATATTAAATAGTTGTAGTTTCTTTGAACTTTCTCTTCTAGAAAACTGTAAATGAAAGTAGGGCTTATAAAAGCAAAGATAGGTACCATCTGGGCAGGTGCTGGTAACTGCTCTCAGCCTCTGCCAAATTTACCAGACCATATACCTCAATCTCGGGCTGAAACTACTTGAATTTTCATTGAGGAGGACAGATGGTTACATGGATTTTGAGAGCCAGACCAAAAGTCTCTTTCTTGTGCAAGTTTGTTACTTTTGCTTTGATTGTGCTTTATTTTAACATGTAACTGACAAATAGTTTGTTGAGGATTAATAAATGACTGACACAAGCTGAACATGCTACACACCAGAATGGTGTGGGCTGTATGTAACCAGAGAAAAAGCATGAGACAGTGGTAGGATGGTTTTAAGCAAGCTTGTCAAATTCTGTAAAGATTCTGCATTTATTTAAATGCATATTAGTCAGGAAATAAATCTTTATCCATTCTCTTTAAGTGCAATGTAAATATATTGTATTTACTTGCACTCTAAATGGGATTGTGTAGCTGGAAAGATGAACCACTTTTTCCTGGGCTGCTGAAAGTGTATTTCCCTGTCTCCATATCCAGCCACCCTGTGCCAAACCTGGATGGATGGTGTCTGTCCTGCCCTGAGCAGACCCTGTGGAGGTGGCTGCACACCTGCCTACCACATCCCACATCCCAGGGGCTTAGTAATGAAAGGCCTAAGTGTACTCACTAACCCCACAATAAACCCAAACCCTGTGCCTTGCACTTAGGAGAGAGAGCTATTGCAAACAAAATACTCCACAGAAAAGGGGACCTGTGGTAAGCGCCATTACAAGAGGGGAAGATCAATGATTTAATAAAATCTCATTATCCCACTACTCAGCATCTGTGGGATCTATTTACCTTTGTGTCAAAGTGCTGAGTGAAGTGCCCAGCATAAACTCCTTGATGCATAATAACATGCATGATTAACTTTAAAACCCTACTAACATAACTACATACAAAGAACTCCACTTACTATGGTTTTATGGTGGAAATTTTTACATGACCAACAGCTTGACTCACAGAATCACACAGAATCACAGAATGGTGGGGGCTGGAAGGGATCTCTAGAGATCGTCTAGTCTAACCTCCCTGCAAAGGCAGGTTCACTTAGAGCAGGTTGCACAGGATCACATCCAAGTGGGATTTGAAAGTCTCCAGAAAAGAAGATATTCAATGCTATGTTTCCTACAGCATCTGCAACTTCACCCTTTCATGCCAATCTATGACTTCCCAGGGGTGGATGGAGTGATACTAACTCTTCTGTTAGGATGTAGACAGAAGGATGTGCAGTGAAATCATGTTCCGAGCACAAATTTATTCAGTTGTGCAATAACAGAACCACAAATAGAGTCCCAAATTAAAATCAATTCACAGAGCCTGACATTATGGAAGCTGAGAACACATGTTTTGCCATGTAATCCATAAAGAAAATTCATATGATATATAAAATAATCCAGATCAACTGAAAATATTCATGGGCCAGCCATGCAGCTGGTGTAAATCAGCATAGCTCCACTGAAGTCAATGGAGCGACACCAGCTTTAGGCATATGAAGATTTGGCACCCAAGTAATTTGGATTTTCAGCAAGGAAACCCAGAGCTACTTCTCCTGTGGATTTGATGATTGAACCTCTGTTTAAAAGGTTGTGTTTTGAAATTCTGAATCAAGAAAATCATATATTACATTTTGGTTTTGAACAGCTTTTGCTGGCTGTGGAAACGTTAATTCATCACAGTTGGCACTGAGTATTATCTGAGATAGTGTAATGGAAACTTTTGAGGATTGATGAGGTTTTTAACATTTTACATGTGTATTTACCCTTCCTGGCTTTTAATACATGAACAGGATTGTAGGGCATTGGACTCTGATCCTTATTCCATTACATTCAGTAACAATCTTTTCATTGGCATCCAAGAGCTCTGGGTAGTTCTGCTGGTCAGCCAGACACTTCTAAGCTGCACATATATGTATATCTCATGTATTGTCTATATTTATTTTGTGACATGGGAAAAATTAACATGCCTACCATTTACTGAGATGTTTGCACATGAACATTACATCACACATTTAAATAAATACAGATGCATTTATTTCAGCATGTGGATATCCAGACGTCTAAGCTTGCCTGGCATACATCTGGATAACTGAAGCATACTATTTCCACTTGTTTATAACTCCTTTCTTTCTGAACCAATTTTTTTTCCAACTTATCCAAGCCCACATTTCTCACTGGAGACTACATGCCAAGTTTGAACTGTTTTCAGTTACCCTAGCACAAGTTTAACATCTGAAACAATTCTTTAAGCATGCTCGAAACCAACCATATGGATTTTTACCAAACTTTCCAAAAGCTACAAAAGCATCAGCCTAAAGGAGTAGGGTTTTTTTTCTGGAAACTCATAAAGGGGCTTAGAAAGGAAGTACCTCTTTAGCTCGCAAGGAACACTCAACTACCAAAGAATTACAATCAAGAACATCTAAAAGTCTATTTCTGGGCAAACACATGTCCTGCACTATACTCTTATGTCTGCCACATTGGGTAAATTCTGAGTTCAGTCCCAACACAGATAAGATCCATAAGAGTGTCTTTTAAAGCTTATGTTGAAACTGTAAGTAGGGATTTGGTCTCAACTTTTGCCACACTCTCAGGGAGGTCTTTCTACCTGGGAGACCCTACCAATAAGTTCAGTGATGTGTTGAGTTGTGCTCCTGAAGGAGCGAGGTTAGGACATATGGGCTTCCAGTATGGTTGGAAACTGGAATGAGAGATGAGCTCTGCCATAGATGGAAACCTGGGGACTGGCTCTGAATCCCCTCCTCAGTGTAACAGGCTGGTACAACAGTATCTTGCAGCATGGAAGGACAGAATTGGTTTGTGTTCAGGCTCAGCTATCAGGGAAAGGGCAAACAGAGGAGCCCGGGCAGGCAAGCCTGTTACCCTAAGCATATCCACTAGATCCTGACAGCAGCTGTGCAGATAATTCCAATATGGTATGTTACTATGCTAACAGGCTTCAAGGGTTGAATTTTTTGAGCTCTCTTTTCTTCTTTCAATCAAGTAGCAGAAATTAGGTTATCTCTCTCTTTAACAAGTGACAGCAGCAGAGGGTGCAAAGTCATTAGGAAGCACCAGTAAAAAACACTATTGTTGGGGCTACACCACTGCTCCTCTCCAAACAGGGCTACACAACAAAAATTACTGGGGTTTGGGCTACTGAGCAGGAAGAAGGATGACACACACGTTTCCATTTGTTGAAGAATAGTCTAAATTTATCAAGAAGGTAACAGTACATCAGGGCTCTGCTCTCTGCACAGCTTTTGCTGGCTCTGCTTTTGTGAGCCTTAAGTTGTCAGTGTTCCCATGAGAAACTACACAGGCAGTATATGTAATGGCAAGTGTAAGCAGTATTTTAAGGACATAGGTGACGGTGAAACACTATCCCAGCTTTCCTCCCCATTTAGTCATGCTTTTCATTCCACCCTTGCTTGCAGGTGACATGAATTTGATTATCCCAGCTACTCAACCACCCAATGAAAAACAGCAGCTCCCATCCAGAAACAAATCGGCATGAAATCAGACAGTTGACAGTGGTTTCTCAGAAACTCCCTTTAATGTTACATTGGGGACTGGGTTACCTATCCAAACCAAGCTGGACTGACACATCTGACCCAACTGAGCATCACTGTGTTTGCCTTCATCTCATCCCGGCCTTTCATGTTTTCAGATTACAGTGGCGGTGGGAGGGAAATCTGAGGTGTTTAACAAATACTATTATTTTATAAGCTTCTGTTAAATAGTTAGACAAATATTCTGTAATCCTTCAGGCTCATCTTAGGTCAACCACATAGTTAATGAACAATGATAACAAATGAGTAAGTTGAAATTGAAGCTTTGGGGAAAATGCCCCATCCCTTCATCATACACCTGTGTGCACGTATGCACAGAGTCTGTTAAGCGTTTAGATTTTGGTTCAAACATACCTGCCCCACTCAAGAAAAAATAAATTTGCTGGTTTTAATAAGAGGATTGAAACCAAAGGGCATTTAATCTTTTATGATCAACAATACTATTTAAATGCTAGAATATATTAAATCTACTTATAGCAATCCCTCATTACATGGGTTGTGTTTTCTTTGCTAATGAATTGCATGTTTAAAAATACGTTGTTACAAAAATGTTTGTAAAAATCTGCTTTACTTTTCAAATGTTTCACAGCATAGACTGCAGGCATTTCAGGTTTTTTACAATCCAAGCTTTAAAATTATGCAAATATGTCTTAGCTGAAACACAGAATTCCTGCATTTGGAATTATAATACAATAGCAGAGCAGTCCCTGTTTTTCTAAAACCATTGTTTTTCCCACCAAAGGCTGAAATTCATGGCAAAGTATGCAAGCATAGTACTGTGGAGGCACCAAATATTTTATGTCTTAACGCACTAATTAAACAGAAAACTTAGAAAATGTAAATGACTGGATTGCCAGGCTAGTATTGTAATAATTAGTTCTTGTTTTATGCCATGCTAAAAAGAATGACAGGCACCATACAGAAGAAGAAATACAAGCCTCTGTCATTAATATCTTACAAAAGCCTCGGTCCTGCAGATACAGGTTGAAATTGTGCAGCTTTACTCAGGTGAGCACCTTTCTGTGCTGCCTTCCCCAAAAAACCTGCATGTAGATCCTGACAGCAGAAGCAAGAGAGAAACCTGTGGGGTCACCCTTCAAGAAGGGTTTTTTTTTCCTTTCAAGTATTTCTTTTTT
>VYZX01019111.1:172269-182607 GCA_013401335.1 Brachypteracias leptosomus | reverse complement strand
TTTACACTTGTGGGTTTTGTGAAACAACTTTCAGTGTTAACAGAATATATACTTTATTCAGCTTGCTCTGACAGTTGCACCAGAGTTCACTTTGCAGGATTCAGAAATACAGCAGAAGTCTCTGTCACACCTCACCAAAATGTTCTTTGCTAAAGTGATTCCAAATCCTGATTCCATTTGCGCTGAAATATAAAATACATCTGAATCAAACTGTTAACAGGGTGAAAGGAGCTATCATCTGATACAACTCCATACCTACACAGAGTCAAGATCTTTTCTGGACCTTCTAGTAATACTGGACATGCCTGATTTTGGAGCAGACTACAACTTGGGTCTTTACATAGTTGCCTTTTTCTCCTTTCATTTTTGAATCCTGGCAACCTTCTGGACAAAAACTCAATGCTACCTGTAGGTTCTCTTTTTTTGCCAAAAGGGAACTAGTGCCAAGCTGGGAAAGTAGTTGCCTGATGCTACTGATGAGCCTATCTGTCTACATATCAAGGTAGCCCAGTCATGTTCTTCAGTTCTCTTTGGATTGAGCCTCAACTAGTTTTCTTCCATAGAAAGGTGTTGGTGAATGGCAAGGCCAGTTGATACACAGGAGGAAGGAGATCTGGAAGTGCTGCTCACACTTTTACTGTTCAAAGACAAACAAAATGGACTTAATGTAGTTTGTTTGTTATGTTGACTGTACACTCACCTGTTTTTTGTTTCATTGGCTAAACCTTGATTTCTTGATGAAGGAAAAATCCAAGGTCTCTTAATTCACTTCACTTTCCCTTGGAATCAGCCCCAATGAGGGGAAAAGGAGGATGGCTGAGTGGCCCCAGTGGATGCTGCTTACTACCTGATACCAGAACTACCAGAACTTTGTGTCACTAATATCTTGATTTTGTAAGCTTATACGCCAATACTTTTACCCCATGAGTGTAATATGGAGCAGCAACCCTTCTCAAAAGAACACCTCATGTGGAATATGTGTTTCTGTTTATTCTGTTATGAAATAGACTGAAATGCCTTAATTTGAGAATCATCTTTACAATTGCCTTAAATTCTTGTTAAAATGTTTAAGTCCGTGCCTTTTGGCAACTTGTTAAAAGATGGATTTGTAGTGCCAGGACTGATATTCATTCTCTTTCCAATTATTCAGAGATTAAGAACAGAAAGGGATTCTTTGAAAGAAACTATTGAAGAACTTAGATGTGTACAAGCTCAGGAGGGTCAGCTCACCACTACAGGTAAAGGACAAATAAGGAAATTAAATGCCTCTTTTCTAAAGTTCTCAGGACTTCTCTGGAAAGTATTGAATGTGCTTTTGTTTAGCACAGAATAAATTTAAGCTACTCCAAGATCAGCACTGCTTCAGCTATTCATAACTTTGTAAGCATTTGAAAACATCAAATGTTATTTCAGGCAATCAGAAATACTAGTCTCCTCCTCAGTGTGATATTTTTAGGATGTATTTCTGATTTCTGTGTAGTTAGGTAATTTTCTTGAGAGCTATTAAGTTTTCTCATGTGTGTATGATGTTTCGTATGTTGTAGCTTATTTCTGTGTGTAATGTTGCACAGCTTTGTAGTTCTTAGATAAGCTAATGAGCGTAAAATACACCACAGAATTTCTTCATCAGAATGGATGCAGACAAAAATGATTATTCTCTAAATGAAATTGTGGTTGCATGTCTGTCTTGCTGTAGCCTGACTTGGTGTCATTTTCCATTGTCTAGCATTACTATAAAACAGTTAACTTTTAGAACGATATTTTACTTCTGGTCTTTTGAAGAAGGTTACTGGTCTGCTTGCTTAATGTTTTACTTTTCCTAACCCAGGATTGATGCCCCTGGGAAGACAAGAGCCTTCAGACAGTTTAGCAGCAGAAATCGTTACTCCTGAAATAAAGTAAGCTAATTCGTACTTTGTTTTACTGACCTGTACCATGTACCCACACATGTTCAGGTATTTTTCAGTGTCAGAAAATTTCTACAAGTAATGTTTGGTTTTTTCTCTCTCCTTTTGGATTGCTGCACACCAGGGGCTGTTATGCTTAGGACAAAATTCAGTTGACCTTTCTTGAGTTTCTATAATGCTCCAGAAAATAAGAGAAACAAAAAGAAAACCCTTTAGTTTCACATTGTGTATCTTCTTTTCCTGAAGTTCTTATACCTGCAGCTCATATACGTGTTAACAGACAAATATGTTTGTAAAAAGAACGTGGTGTTGTACAAGCTAAAATTGTGAAAGGAAGAGTAGGTTATAAATTCCATTTTGTATCACGGCAAATGTTTATAATCTATTAAAAGGAAGAACAGTGGCAAAACTGAAATTCATTGTATTTTAAGATGTTGCAGCCTGTGTTTAGCCTTATAGGTATGCTAAGAGTTTTTGAGACAATCACATCTCAGAAATCTGTTAGTCCTTCAAGAAATCTTTTTCTTTTATCTCTACCAATACTGATTCAGTATTTTAACACTGGGAAAGCTCAAATATGGGTCAAAGCATACTATTCAGTAGTAAAATAGTATCTTGGTAGAAAGCTAATAATAGAAAAGATTTGGTTTTCTTCCAGTTGTGCTGTTGCACCTTAGTACAGGAGCCATTCTTTTTAGCTTTGTTCAGAAACAACAAAAGAATAACATTTTGAGGCAGTGTTAGTGAAGTATGGAGTTACTGCATAAACCTTCCACATGATTGTGTGAGAGAGGACAGAACCCTAAATGCCATAAATATCCAAGCATAGTCTATGGTTTCACTGACTCTTCATCTTTGGCTCCTGAAGGTGAATTCTGGATCTTACGCAAGCATACATCTATGCAGACTGTTTTTAGCATCTAAACTTGACTTCCATGCCTACATGATAGAGATGGACATTAGCAGTGGCTGCTGTAGGACTAGAACTTCTTGATCGGGAATTCTGCAATGCTGCTTCTGTTAGTGAAGGGGGTAAACTGCACAAAGCAGCCTACACATAGGAGTAGCTACTACTGCACCCTTGTTCCCTCCATGGAGACAGAGCATGGGTCTGTACTCAAGCACCTTTCTCTATTTCATAGAGAGACCTGCAGACCAAATGAGAGAGTTTCATGAAGCAGATTCAGTCTGTAATCTGTCGGTTGCATGTGAGGAGATAAACAGGTTAAGTGACAAGCGGAGTTAGAACAGCTAATCAAAAGAGCTTTAAACTGGATTTGAAAGGGGAAAGGGATAAAACCAGGCTCAGTAGAGATAAGCCTGGAGGTGGCCTGCCAGTGTTTGATGGATGGCAGGCTAGTGAGGTCCTACAGTCTGCTCTATGATGAGCACATTTGAAATGTCCCTGTGCTAATGGGTTCAGCACCGTAGCCATCTCAGTGGAGGTAGGGGATGGAGGTGCATGTGGCAGCGAAGACGTAAAGTTGTTGATCCATTAGAAACCATGGAAGCACCTGAGAACAGTCACATTGGAATTAGGACGTCTGCTCCAAAAAGAGGTGGCAGGATCAGTAGCCCAACTGAAGTGCATCTACACCAGTGCACACAGCACAAGCAAAAAACAGGAGGAGCTGGAAGCCATTGTGCAACGGGAAAACTATAGCATAGTTGCAATCACGGAAATATAGTGGGATGACTCTTAGAGTCATAAGAGTCATAATGCTACAGTGCTGCAATGGATAGCTGTAAACTCTTCAGAAGGGATAGGCAAGGAAGAAGAGGTGGTGGGCTAGTCCTCTATGTTAGGGAGTGTTTGGACTCCATTCTCATGAGACCCCACCTGGAGTACTGTGTCCAGCTGCAGAGCCCCCAGTATAAGAGGTCCACAGACCTGTTGGAGCAGGTCCAGAGGAGGGCCACGAAGATGATCAGAGGACTGATGAAAACAGGCTTGTTCAGCCTGGAGAAAAGGAAGCTCCAGGGAGACCTCATTGTGGCCTTCCAGAATCTGAAGGGGGCCTAACAGAAAGCTGGGGAGAGTGTTTTTGCAAGGGCATGTAGTGATAGAATGAGGGGTAATGGGTTCAAACTGGAAGAAGGTAGATTTAGATTGGAAATTAGGAAATTGAAAATTAGTTTTTCACTCTGAGGGGCTGGTGAGACACTGGAACAAGTTGCCCAGGGAGGTTGTAGATGCCCCCGCACTGAATGTCTTCAATACTAGGTTGGATGGGGCCTTGGGCAACCTGCTGTAGTGGAGGGTGTCCCTGTCGATAGCAGGGGGCTTGGAACTTGTTGATCTTTAAGGTCCCTTTCAACTCAAACCATTCTATGATCTTTATGTTAATTGCACCTCCTATGGTAAACTGTTTTCTTCTTTATAGAGATTGGCATACTTTTTTCTACACAATTGTATTTTATGTGTTTAGGGAGAAACTCATTCGCCTTCAGCACGAGAACAAGATGTTAAAGTTGAACCAAGAAGGTTCTGACAATGAAAAGATTGCCTTGTTGCAGAGCCTTCTTGATGATGCAAACTTACGGAAGAATGAATTGGAGACAGAAAACAGGTAAGAAGTTTTATGCTGTCTTTTGATTGCCTTTTCTAACAATGCCATATACTTTTTACTGGCCAGTACAAGACAGACATGGGCTTAGTGGAGCCAGTTCAGTGAAAGCCTACAGGGATGTGACTGCCGCATTTTCCATATAAGGAGAATCTGAGGGATAGAGACTGTGTAGCCTGGAAAAGAGAAGGCTCAAGGTGGATCTTATCAATGTTTATCTGAAAGAGATGGAACTAAACTCTTCTCAGTGATGCCCAGTAACAGACAGTGAGCAGAAATTAAAACACATTAAATTTAAGAACATACTTTTGTTTTTACTGGGAGGGTTGCTGAACAGAATCACAGAATAGTAGGGGTTGGAAGGGACTGACAGAGATCATCTAGTCCAACCGCCCTGCCAAAGCAGGTTCATCTAGGGAAGGTCACACAGGAATGCATCCAGATGGGTCTTGAAAGTCTCCAGAGATGGAGGCTTTACAGTCTCCCCAGGCAGCCTGTTCTCATGCTCTGTCACCCCCATAGCAAAGAAGTTTCTCCTCATGTTGAGGTGGAACTTCCTGTGTTATAGTTTATGCCTGTTTCCCCTTGCCCTATCACTTGGCATCGCTGAAAAGAGACTAATTGCTCCATCTTCCTGACACCCACCCTTCAGGTATTTATAAACATTGATCAGATTCCCCCTCAGCCTTCTCTGCTCAAGGATAAACAGACCCAATGATCTCAAGTTTACCCCATAAGAGAGATGTTCCAGTCTCTTAATCATCATTGTAGCCCTCTGTTGGACTCTATCCAGTAGTTCCCTGTCACGCTTGAACTGGTTGAGCCCAGAACTGGACACAGTATTCCAGGGCAGAATAGAGGGGGAGAAGAACCTCCCTTGGCCTGCTGGTTATGCTGCTCTTAATGTTGCCCAGGATAACATTGGCCTTCTTCGCCACAAGGGGAACATTGGAATAGGTTGCCCAGAGAGGTTGTCTCCATCCTTGGAGATACTTAAAACCCAATAGGACATGTTCCTGGGCAACCTGCTCTATCTGACCCTGCTAAATTAAGCCAATCAGCATACATACGTCCATGGAACCAAACCATGTATCTGAGCATGCTAAGGTAGATGGCCAGTATTGTTGTGAGGTTGCTCTCTATCTAAGCTTTGAATCTGCTTTCCATCTAATCTTCCCCAATCTTTCAGAAGCTTGTGAAGAGGTAAGTACTGCACCCACCTTAAAGAATGGGAAGAAGGAGAGTCCAGAGAGCTACAGAGACTCATCAGCTACAGCCTCGTTGTCTGGGAGTTTCACAAAGCATGTCTGTTTGGAATTTGTTTCTGGCCACATGAGAAACAAGTAATGGGAAAAGGCCAGCATTCAGGGCAAATCTTACCCAACTAATCCAATTTTCTTGACGATGAGCTGACTGCCTTTGTGAAGAAGGGTGAAACAGTGGACAGTACTTACCTCAGCTTTAGAAAAGCATTTCTCACAGTCTCCTGTAGTATCCTTATTTTCAGAATGATTAGATATAGACTGAGTAAGTGGACAGTAAAGTGAGTGGAAAATTGGCTGAACAGTGAGCCTAAAGTGTTACCATCAGTGATACAAAATCCATCTGATAACCAGTTCCTCAGGCATCAATACCTCAACCAATGCTGTTCATCACCTTTATTAACAACTTGACTGATGGGAGGAACTATACTCTCAGCAAGTTTGAGGATGGTGCCACATTGGGAAGAGTGATTGATATGCTGAAAAGGAGAGCTGTTTCTCAGAGGAGCCCAGCAGTCCAGAGAAATGAGCTATTAGGAGCCCTGTTGCTGGCTGGGACCAGCAGGCTGTGGAGAAGCAGCTCTGCTGCAAAAAGCCCTGGGGTCCCAGTGGGCACCAAAGAAAGATACGTCATCTGGGGACCTTGCAGCTGACTGACCTGGACTGTCTTCACGAAGGTGAAGACAGTCAATCTGGGAAATGATCCTTTACTTCTCATCAGTAGTTATGAGGTCACATCTGTAAATAGCATGTAATTTTGCATTTCCTGAGTACAAGAAAGACATGGATGTAGGGGATTGCAGCAGAATACTGCTAAGGTGAGGGATGGAGCGTGTGATATGTGGTGTAAGACTGACACCTGGGTTTGTTCAGGCCACAGAAAAGGTGGCATAGAGGAGATAATACTGTGATCTACATCTACCTGATGGGAAGGTGTCAAGGAGAAAGAGAGACAGATTGACCGTGGAAGGCCAGGAGGCAACAGACACAATATGGAGTATGGGTCTGAGCTTTAGAAGAGAGGTCCAAAGGGATTGACAGACCTCCATCCGTAAAGGTATCCAAACCAGGACTGGACATAGTTCCCAACAATCTGCTGCACATGTATTCTGCATTAAAGAGGAGGTTGGATTTAGACAGCCTCTGGAGATGCCTTCCAACTTACAGATATTATAGGATTCTGTGACTGTAAAAGCAGTGAGCTAGTAGCACTCATACAGTAAAACTGTTAGAAAATCTTGTTTCATGTATATAGAAATGACTTCTTAATACATGCATGTATGTTGTCTTGGAAGAGTGTCAGAATGTTCTGATGACTACAGGCTCTGGAACTGCTGAGTGCTTTACTATTGTAAATTTACTGTGAATAAAATACAGTACTGCATCTCTTATGTAGATGACCTGAAAACACTGAGCACTAAAAATCTCAGGTTTCCTCTTGCAGTTGTTTGGGGTTGTTTTCTGAAAAATAAAATATCTTTTCTAGATTGGTAAATCAGAGACTTCTGGAAGTGCAGTCCCAGGTTGAAGAACTACAAAAATCTTTGCAGGATCAAGGTTCAAAAGCTGAAGATGTAAGTAGAAATGTACATCAAACTTACGTTCAAGTAGCTACCATTTTTGAAACTTTCACCTTTTTGTAAAAAAGTATGTAAAAGAAATATGCAAATGGAAATTTCTGGTAGTTTTTTGTATTTATTCATATGGTCTTATCACTAAATTGTACTTCTCTAAATAGGCTGTAAGACATTTGTCTAGAAAAGAAAACCATCCTCTGTAGAAAAGGTGTCAGATATGTTTTATTTGATTAATTGTCTGCTCCAATAGTAAAATTAGCATTTAAATTAATTAGAATAGAGAATTTTGCAGAGAATTAAGGCAGTGTTAATTCACCATGTCTTACTAAGTATCTGAAGTTATTCGTGGTTTAGTTTGCTTAATGAAAATTAAGGCCTTTCCTGCAAGTGTAAGCTCTGTAATTGTGGATGTAAATATATCTCGCAATGCAAGAAGCCAGGCAGGCCAGAACTGAAAAAGAAAAAAAAAGTCAAATAATTAGGCCCTGAACGTAATGCAGCATTTTCTGCTTCTGTATACAGAGTTAACTTTATTTTTAATTTAAGACTACACATTGTGGCAGCCTTAGTGTGGAAAACAACTTTCAGTCTTCCATTCAAAAACTGATTGCCATCTCCTGTATTTGAGAGAAGAAGCTCTAGAATGGTCTTGAAAGCAGTGATTTGCTGGACTGTACATGCACAGTGTATGCTCACAATCTCAGTGTATCGCGTTGCTAATTGGCAACAAGTTGTAATGTGTTGCTTTCTACTTTTGTGGTTTTAAGTAATTTATATAAAACAATGACAATTTTTTACTAGCTGCTGATTTTCATTTAAGTGTGTTTAATTTAGCTTATCCTTTTAATTTTCAGAATAAACTGTATGAAAGTGAAACACCTAGTTGAGTTCAAATAAGATTATTTTCCTAAGTAACTTAGAATGTGGTTTAGAATGCATTTTAAAATAGGTCCACACTACTACATGATTCTGAGATATTCTTTGTTTTCTTGGTTATTAGCTAGAATCAGATTTTTCAAGGTGAACAAGCATATGAAAAAATTATTCTCAGATATTGAGTACTGTAAATAATCCCTGTCCAATCAAATTCAGCTTTGTTTACTGTGATTGTAAATGTGTCCCTTTTTGAGGCTGGTTTGGACAGTGGTTTAGAATGTGTCTGCAGCTCATGTACAGGGTGGGTTGCAGCCTACGTAGGCATCATCTGAGGTGATTCTGTTAATCACAATACAGCCAGCTGTGTGTACCTGGCAGCCCTTGTCAAGTCAGAGAGGGCAAGTTCATGATGCAGTTGCTGCATCCTGGCTTCTGTGTAGATCTGACCATGCCAGTGGTGATTTATGGGCACTAATCCCATGGCCTGTTTTGCTGAGTTCAAGGGGTAGCATTTTGTTTACTCTAAAAGACACAAGAGACAATGTAGACTCAGAAGTATTGAGGCTGCAAGAACCTCTGAAGGTATGGATGCCTCATTTCGTCTCTCACAGAAAGCAGAGCAAACCTCAAAATTAAACCCAGCTGCTCAAGTAGATGGAAGTTGTGCTTGGGATGACCTGAGCGATATCCTTGAGACATCCTTACAAAAAGAGTGTTTCTTCAAAATCATGAGAAAAAGGATGAGAGAAATGGGATACAGTTAATTGATGCATCATTTTCAGCATGTTTCCTCTGTTTTTCACTACTTTTCTGCACCAAAATTCACTTTTTGGATACTTATACTGTAAATATGCTCAACCCAGAAAACTGAAGGTCCATTTATACTCAATCCAGAAATGTATGATGGGAGCTTGGGGTGTTTTTGGTTAATTTTGTTTTTTTTCAAAGTCGAAGTAATTTTAGGCTTGCCCAAAAAGCTGTAAAAGCACTATCCTAACTCAGGCAAGTATTGTTGCAATGAAACATGCTGCTTGCCAGGATCCACATGAGGAAGCAGTTCTGATTTTTTATTGAAGTTCAGTGGAAGGCTGATGCTAGAAAGATATCAGTGCCATTAAGCCTGTAATGGGCACTGACACATCCAGTTGGGATACATGATTAGTCCATCCTGGCTGTTGATGTACTAGCCAGGTCCTTTACCTTGGTCTTCCAGACTACAGAGGCAATTCAGACATGCCTGGTGTGGTCAGAATAGCAAGTTTTAGTTATTGTCCTCCAAAACACAGCGGTCGTATGTAGAGCTGCTCAACAATACCCTAAACAGCTTCAGCTGCATCATTTGCATGCGTTATTATAATTCTCTTTTGTCATCCTGTGCTCTGTTTCTCTGCACTAATCCCTTCCTGTATAAACAACCTGCCTTTAGTTATTTCTACTCTCAGTGAGCATAGTCCTGCACCACATCTGGTGTTTCTCATACTGTGATGCAACTTTGGCCGTATATGTTTTTACTGGCACAGTTACTAAGTCCTCCCGACTTGGGACCTCCCTAAAAGGTCCCCAGAACTCTGTTACCTGTTTGGTTACCTGTGAAGTTCAGCCACTTTGCTTATTTGATGAAACACTGAAATTAGTTGCCCAGAGAAGTGTAGGTGCCCCAAANATTTTTGTTGTTGTTGTTAGAGACTGGACTGTGAGAGAAGAACAATTTTAGTAATTACTTGTTAGGAGAAGAGGACTTGNGGACGGGGCTCTGAGCAACCTATCTAGTTGAAAATACTCCTGCTCATTGCAGGGGAGAATGTACTAGATGGCCTTTAAACGTCCCTTCCAACCCAAACTAGTCTGTGATTCTGTGATTATTCTTACTATCTTTGAAATCTGACCATCCTTTATGGTGCTGTTTATTACTTTTGTCATCTTCTCACAGCATTACTGGTCTGACCAAGCAATTTTCTCAAGTCACGTGCAATGCTAAGTTAGCTTAGCCTCAAGCCAGAGCCTAGCCATCTGCCTGTGATAGCATGCAGAACTTGAACTTTGTCCTTGAAAAGGAAACAGACCTGTTCCTTTGCCTTGTTTAAGCATGGAAGAAATTTCCAGCAAAAAGACTTTATTTCTTTATAAAACTTTTAATCTTTATTTCTCT
>VYZX01019111.1:146204-161803 GCA_013401335.1 Brachypteracias leptosomus | reverse complement strand
TAATGAAATAGAACAAGGACAAGTGTAGAGTCTTGCATCTGGGCAAGAACCACCCCAGGTACCAGTATAGGTTGGGGACTGATCTGTTGGAGAGCAGTGTAGGAGAAAGGGACCTGGGGGTTCTGGTAGACAGCAGGATGACCGTGAGGTGCCCTTGTGGCCAAGAAGGCCAATGACATCCTGGGGTGTATGAGAAGGGGTGTGGTTAGTAGGTCGAGAGAGGTTCTCCTCCCCCTCTACTCTGCCCTGGTAAGACCACATCTGGAATACTGTGTCCAGTTCTGGGCCCCTCAGTTCAAGAAGGACAGGGAACTTCTTGAGAGAGTCCAGCACAGAGCCACAAAGATGATTAAGGGAGTGGAACATCTCCCTTATGAGGAAAGGCTGAGGGATCTGGGTCTCTTTAGCTTGAAAAAAAGGAGACTGAGGGGTGACCTTACTAATGTTTATAAATACATTAAGGGAAAGTGTCAGAGGATGGAGCCAGGCTCTTCTCAGTGGCATCCAATAACAGGACAAGGAGCAAAGGGTGCAAGCTGGAACATAGGAGATTCCACATACATATGAGAAGAAACTTCTTCCCAGTGAGGGTGACAGAGCACTGGAACAGGCTGCCCAGGGAGGTTGTGGAGTCTCCTTCTCTGGAGACGTTTAAAACCCTCCTGGATGTGTTCCTGTGCAAAGTGGTCTAGGTAATCCTGCTCCGGTGGGGGGATTGGACTAGATGATTTTTCGAGGTCCCTTCCAATCCCTAACTTTCTGTGATTACTACTTTGTCATTCTAGCCCTTCAGTTATACTGACTTTACAGTGCTTAAATTTACTTTCTTCGATTTTCCACTCTCCAATCTTGCAGTTGTTTCTAATGAAGGGGCACAAGAAGAGCAATACAGCTTAACTTGCTGCAGGGAGTAATGCAGTGCTCTGAGTAATGACCACTTTAACTTGAGTGCAGGTTTAGCCCCATGCAAAGGCCCTCACTTAAATTACTCAAAGCATAAGGTAGTGATCTGTGCAGCTTTTACCGGGCCTGTACACTGGGATATTTTTCACCTTTGTCAAATGTGTTCAAGAATTCTCTTTGACAGAGTGTGGCTGCATTGAAACTGCTTTTCAGATAGAAAGAATCCCTGACCTGTGTAACATTCACATTCCATTCTGCTTCATCAGAGTTCAGATTTCTCTTCTCTTTCTTTGGAAGTGTTTCCTTCTTGCTCTTCTAAAGTCTTGTTCTGTCCATGAATAATAGGCAAAACTGGTACTTAGCAGAGTGTTTGAATCATTTAAATATTGAAGGTATTTTTAAGTCAGTAGTGTCCTTGACCAGTTTTGTAACCTTACTGCCTCTAGCAATCAAAGACAAGCCTGAGTTAAGAGCTGTGGTTCAATAGCCTGCCATGAACACCAAGATGAGTATTGATAGCTTTGTTTCCTTCTCTCATTAGCCACTGCTTTTATACAGAGCTACACAACCCATTGTAGCTTCTCTCATTTCCTAGCATTAGCTCCTACTGAAAACATGCTTTCTCTCAAGATGTACTCCTGCCATATATGCTGTTATTTTCACAGAGGATGACAATAATTATTTTCAGAAGAAAAGTTCTCTTCCATCTTAACATGCTGAAGGGGGTCTGGGTGGAGAGGGGAAGCACTTTTGAAAGGCTTATCCAGTTAACCACATGTTTGTGGAGAAATATGTTCAGATCTGGGATATTGCAGGACCTGCTTCTCAGCAGTCACTCCAAATGTGGATAATGGCTTGGGATGAGGAGGGAGAAGAGAGACAGGGAACAACACAAAAAGAACTAGGGAAAGTATCTTAGCTTTATCCTTGAAAATATGGTTCTTTATGTTTGAAATTCAAAATGGCTTTGTCGGTGTTGATGAAGGAGATAAAATGTAAATGAGTAAAGTTATTCAGTGTTGATATTCACTGAGAAGTTTCTCTTTGTTCATAGGGGATGACTCTGCATAAAAAAGCAGCAGAAGATAGACTGGCTAGTACAGGCTCAGGACAGTCCTTCCTGGCTAGACAAAGGCAAGCCACGAGCACAAGGAGATCTTACCCTGGTCATGTCCAGCCAGCAACAGCAAGGTAGAGAAGCCTTGCCCTTAGAAAGAAAACTGCCCTGTGATTGATGCCACTTCTGTTGCAAGTGACAACATTCGAGGAAAACCAACCAGCATCCTTTCTCTTCCTCACTTGTTATTGCTATAATTTTACAGTTCAGGAAGGGGTTTTGTAATGGTCTTTCGTTGTTCTGTAACGCCCTTTGGTTATATTTTTTTGGAGTCCATCTCTCTGCATTTTTTGAATGTGCCAAAGTTCAGGAAAAAAACATCTAGAGGAGAGACGTATGAAAACAGTCTTATTTGTATGAAGCCTGTTTTTACATGAAAAGCTTCATAGGGTCTGTGTAACAATGGAAATCTATCACAAGTTGATAACATTTGTGCCTATAAGGGTTGTTATGCTTTGTAAGACTGTCCTTGTTCAAAGGGAATTAGACTTTATATTTCATGTGCTAACCTCTTGCTTCAAAAAATGTTGAAAACTCATTACAGAAATGCAAAATTAGTATATAATATTGTGAAATATATTTGCTACTAAACTTACTAATGGCAAAAATAACATGGATGCTTTTTATCTCCTACATGCAAAATTTGCTCTTATTCTTGGCATTTAACGGGGAAACAGGATGATTTTTTTCCAGGTTTTTCTTTATCTACTGGTATCACCTCTTGCTGTCAGAGCTGATTATTTTCAAGTGGTTTGTTCCACTCTTCTTGGTCAAGTGTATGCTTATATATATTACAAAAAGACTGAGAAATATTTACAATGCTCTGCATTTAGAATGCTACTACGTGATCCATGTAAAAAGGACATTTGTTTTAAATTTTTATAATTATGGATGAACAGTACATATTGGATCCAGGCCCTCATGAATATTGTTGATGTTAATGTATTCCAGTTGTCATCCTCTACTAAAAGACTTGCTTTTGATATATTGATTCAGGGTATAATTGTATCAGTTGCCTTACTAATAGTACCAGTGTCTTCAGGTGAGTTTGTTGCTGACTTCGTTGGAAACTGGCTGTGATTTGGTTTACTGCCTTTTTAGTACATAGCTGGTTAATTGTACATCACTCGTAGCACCTTTCTGTTGATCAGTGGGGTGGATGGTAGCCCCTACTATTAATTTAGGTTCTGTTCCTACAAATTCTGCTTTTTGCCTGACTAATTCTGTACTCTTCCTGTAATTTTTGTCAAAGAATTGCTAGACGCAGAGGACTTGACCATTGGTTGAAAGTTCTTTATATATATATATACATATATATATACATCTTGAGGTGATTCAGTTTTAAACATTTTTCCATTAGTTTGGATCCTAATGCACATGCAGGCTGGTTTATTAATTTATTCTTTTACCTTATTTTGATACCCTCCCAAGTGAAGACATTTTTCATAACTCCCTTTAGAGAAGAGACATACTATCATTTATTGATCATCTGAAGGTCTGTGTTAATTTACAACTTGGGTGGAATGAGCAAAGGGAATAATTAACAATCACACTTAGATTAAAGGGTAAGAAACAGGTGAATTACACTTTTAGGTACTGTTTTATCCTTAAGTATGTAATCTGTTTTAATCTAGGCAAAGAAATGCATATGATATGTGCCTGAAAAAAATAATTATTTCTGGTTCACCTCCACCTCAGTAATATGAAAACGGATGCTGAAGTCTATTAACTGCTTATAGGTTTGTCTTTTATACCTCACATTTGAAAAAAAAATAAATTCTAAGAATTCTCTGTACTTAATGTATGACATGTCTGGGCCATGCTTGCAAGGTTAGATAAGGCAGTGAAAGGTATCCTTCTCATGTGCAGAAAGGTAACAATGTAAAGGACATTTAGGACAACTATAGCTCAGTGAGGTGATGCTCATTGTGCTGCCTCTTACTGAGATACAGAATACTAGCGGGACAAGAAGTCATATGTGTTATCTAGCAACATAATCATAATTACTAATCTCATTGTGCAATACATTTTAGTAATTTGAAGAACTCTTTACCACAGGCCATGTGTCAACAGGAGCAAATAAGATCATATCTATGAGGGAATTTGATGTTCTTGTTTGAAATTGCAGCATTATATATTACCCAGACAGACACCTAAGAATACCTAAAGCTCCATTTTTATTTTAATTTGGCAGCCTCTGTCTGCTACCAAACAGCCAGAAACAGTGAAAGCAAGGGATACCAGCACCTTAGAAGAAAGTTTTCTCTTAATTTTGTCTCATAACTTAATTTCCTGTTGCTATTAGTTAGGTGCAAATCTAAAATAACTTGAACACAATCCCAATGCTAGAATAAAAGTACTTGCTTCTATTATTTTAATGTTTAAGTTACCAGTTTGCTTCCAAAGTTTTGATGGCAAATGCCCCAGATGGTTAGGAGTTGAAGAAATGCTGATTCAGAAGTCTTGGTTTTAGCTTTTATTAACTATCTCTCATGGCTTCTTTCACTTCTTGATGGTTGTTGGCTTTTGTATTCTACTTTATGGTTCTGGTCAAGTCTTTCTTTTTCCCTTAAGACAGTGAAGTGTTTTCTATAGTTGCCTTCAAGAACACATAGCATTACATATCATCAAAGAGCAAAATAAGACTAATATTGAATCTGTGTTGTACTTTGGACCTGGTAATTGTTAGGCAAGATTGAACAAGCATTTTGTCTTTCTGGTATTTCCTAGAATTTATGTTGAATATAAATATCTAAAAATATAATGCAATCTTACAGAAATATACTGTGTTGCTATCCAGTTCCAGTAAGTCATTTATTCTGTTTTCTAATGGTAATCATAAGGAATTAAATTCCTTGTTCTTCAGCAGTTTACTACTATTATTTGCTGCATACTTCAATTCTTAATCTTTGGATGTGGATGAATACAGGTGGTGAACATCATTAAACCTTCTCTCATAGGAACAGCTCCTTTATTGAAAGGGTTTGGCTTAATTATTTTCCTTGGGTTTTATGTAGCTTTGAAATAGTGTGGTTTCAGGGGGCTCAGGTGTGACTCCAGGGAATAAGACCATTTATAAATGAGCTACCAATAAATCCTGCCTATTTGTCTTACCTTCAGTAGAAAAAGAATATAAGCAACTGTAGTCAGAATTCTCTCAGTACATTAGATACTTCTAAGAAGCTTTTAGAAACACATTTTCTAGGACTTCAAAGACTATTTATGTCAAAATTGGTGTGGTAATTAAGTCAATGTCCTGTCCTGATACACTACCAAAAGGCCCCTACAGATTGAGGTTAAGAGAAAAGGTTATTCAGGGTAGTGATAAAACAACTAAAGAATCCATGAGAGTAGATTCCTGAGCAGTGTACCGAGGATCTGCCCAGAATAGTCTTTCTGAAAGATTTTGATTAATGCCAATTAAACATAACAGTTAAATGAATGAATATTTTCATTGTTCAGAACTGAAGCTTAGCTTCTGGTATTAAAGGATGTGTGTGCAGTCCAGTTTGTATACTTCTGTGCAGAGTGAAGTAGTAGCCTATCTGATCAGACAGTACAGAAAAGAATAGTCAAGTTCTCCATTTTCTTGATAGCAACACATAACCACTTGGATCATAACATGTATTTTCCAAGTGCTATGAAATCTGAAGTAATCTAAGAGGTTGTGTGTTCCACCCATAGTGCAAAGGAAAATGAATGACTGGAGCAGGCAGCTTTATATATTGTAAAATGAAGTAAATATATAATGGCTACAAGATGCTTTCTGTTATCTCTCTGGAAATAAAGTAAATGGTAATCTTGTCCTGTTCTGATGTCACTGCAGATAGCAGTAATGCTTTTATGAATTTTCTTTGGCTTTCTATTCATGTAAGGAGCACAGGCAGTTTTATATTCATTCTGCATGAAAGAATTAACAGTGAATATTTTTATTACTGCTTTCTGATCATCTTAACTAGTAAGTGGTATGTGCAAGTTGTCAAGAAAACTTAAGAGAATTTTAAAGTCCTCAGTATTTTTACATGTGTAAGTGGCATTTGCTTTTCCTCAGTTCTCTAGTATGTGAGACTAACCACTTAGCAACTTCCGGGATGATTTTTAGCTTTAGCAAGTTTAGTTGTCTGGATGTGTTGACATTTTCTGTAGATTTGGTTATCGGAAAATATTTTAATTTCATCACTTGATTTTCTTCTATTTAGTGATTTTTGGAGAAAGATTCTCCTGAATCTGGCTAATTTTTCTTTTTTTATGAAGCAAAACAGTATCTGAATGTTACTCATTGTATAGAATAATCTTGCCCAATGTTTAGACTTTTCACAAGGATTGATGAGGGAGGCATTTTTGCACTCAGCTATGCAATACTGACTTCTTATGGGTTTTTGCACATGTGTTTTAGGTAGAATGTGGACTCTGTGTTTTGCAGTAACATTTTATTAATAATTTCAGTATCTCCAAGTTTAGCACATTTTTCAGCCATTTTCCTCACCAGTATTGGGCAAATCAATAGCTAAAAGAGATTACTCTGTCAGGAAATACTTTCAAGTGGTGGTGTATTCCCTACGCCATCTAGTCCTCCTTCAGAGGTTTCACCTACAGAGTATTTTGATATCTCAGTTATGACTGAAATGTCTCCAAGGAGACGTTATTGTGGCCTTCCTGTATCTTAAGGGGGCCTACAAGAAAGCTGGGGAGGGACTTTTTAGGATGTCAAGTAGTGGTAGAACTAGGGGAAATGGATCAAAACTAGAGGTGGGTAGATTTGGATTAGACATCAGGAAGAAGTTCTTCCCCATGAGGATGGTGAGACACTGGAACAGGTTGCCCAGAGATGTGATGGAAGCCCCACCCCTGGAAGTTTTTAAGGCCAGGCTGGATGAGGCTCTGAGTAACCTGATCTAGTCGGAGATGTCCCTGCCCATGGCAGGGAGGTTGGAACTAGATAATCTTTAAGGTCCCTTCCAACCCTGACAATTCTATGATTCTATGATCTCAGGAAATCAAGCACTTACAAAGAAACCTTTTCAGAAGCTCTGTATTAGCTGACATCAGCAGTATAATACACTTAGCATTCTGTTGAAATGAAAAGATGAGTCGTATAACAAATTTAAAGATTGGGTAAGCAGAAAATTCAGTGATTGGGATTCTGAACCTTAGAAACTACACACAACCCAGATGCATGTCCCTTCCTGAATCTGAGCAGTCCAGTTCCCTTCTATATTGGCAAGAGTACTGCGTCTTGACTTTGTGTTTTGCATAGGGAGAAAGAAGTGAAATCTTGTATCATCCTGTAGGTTGGTGTAGGAGCGAGTAATGAATCTCACTTGCACTCAGAACATCTCCACAAGTCAAATCGTATTATTGGCTTGTGGCAAATGTCTGGTCCTAGGTAGGATCCCAGCCATACATTCAGTTTGTCACTTTGAAGGAATCAAAAAAATGTCCTGGGCATGACTCAGTGTATTGCCTTGCTCCTGTGATCTTTCTTCCATCTGAAAGCCCAGGAAAGAAGCAGAAGCTTGTCAGTGACTCTGCAGGCTGTAAGAAAAAATAAGGGTAATTTCTTCAGTTTAACAGTGGAGGAGACAGATGCAAGCAACTATTAAGTACAAAAATCTGAAGTGCAGTATGTCTTTCACCATTTGCTTTTTGTTGTTAATTTGAGTTAAACAACCTGAGCTTTTATAGCTGGGATGTTTTGTTGTTGTTTTATGTTAATTTTGAATTGCAGTTGATTAAGTATTAGAGTAAGAAAGAAGCTGTCATCATCAGGCACAGCAACCTCAGACTTCTTGCATCTGGTACAGTGAACCCCCAGAGATTTTGACTCTGCTGCCAGCTTCTTTGCACCATTTGTAGATGTTGAGGACTTAGCTAGCTTTGTCCTCTGCTTTTCTTTAACTGTACTTGTGTGGATTCATTGAAATATTGGGACATAATTCATTTTTTAAATCTTATCAACTCATTGAATTGTATAATGAACTTACTGAGTAGCTCCAGAAAACTTGAGAAATCATATAGTCCTATGGGGTGTTGAAGCAACACCTGGCAGTACAGCCAAGGCAGCTTCCCAGGCAAATTACTCTTGTGTCAGATTGTAGTCATTGGATCAGTAGAAGCTCATTCTAACTGCCGTAATTGAAGTCTTCATCTGTTAGTTGTTAGGGGATGGGTTTGCTGTAAATTTTACTATGGCCCAGATTCTAACCTCTGCTTTTAGGCCTTGTCAAGGTAATGTAGGGCCGTCCAAAGTAGGTCTCTGCATTAGTTGGCTCTGGTGACAAATCAGGAATTTCCTCTGCTGATATTTCCTCTGCTCTGTGTATAAATTCATTTGGAAAAACGCATATCCTTCAGTCTCCTCTGCACTGTGTCTGTTCCAGACTGAAAGCAGCTTCCATTTGTCAGATAAAAATTTCTTGCTGCCATCCTGTTGCTTTGGATCTCAGAGATTGATGCATGCAACATGAAAAGCATTGCTGGTTGTGCTGGATTCGGCTAGGATAGGGCTAATGTTCACAGTCAGGTGGGAGGCACCCCAGCGGGAGAAACATCCCAGCGAGCAGGGTGTTGGGCACAGCGCTGGTGCCTGCCCGCTCTGCGGGGAAGCAGGGCCTGGCTTCAGCTGCAGCCACTGGCTTCAGCTGCAGCAGGAACAGCAGGGACAGCGTGTCCCTAGTACTGAATAGGCCTTGCAGTTTATGTCACTTGCTTTATAGATCATTTCACTGATATCATCATTACTACTGTTGTTTCTTCCTTTTGAGTTGTTCTGTTAAACTGTTCTTATCTCAACCCATGGAGTTTTTACCTTTTTTCTTCCTGATTCTCTTCCCACAACACAGGGAAGGGAAAAGGGGGAGCAGCAGGCAAGCAGCTGCTGGTGTTTAGTGGCCAGCCGAGGTTAACCCACGACACTAGTATAGGGAAATCCAGGGCAACTGGGAAGCCTTTCCTATTAGTGGCGTTATACTTGCTTCACATTAGAGAGGTCCTTTACCATCAGGTGAAGTTAGAATACCACATTTCAGAACAAGGGGCATGGTTATTATAATAGTTACAAAAGTGGCCATTTGCCAGCACTTTGAAGAGCTAGAAACTACTGTAGCATGGCACAAATCCGAAATACTGCAAAAGCAAGTATTTCCACAGGTATGGAAGAGCTTATTCTGCCAATGGAAGTTGAAGTACAAGTGCTTATCCCTAACTTTAAAGGAAAAGAAAATTGGCATAAAGGCCAGGAATTAGTTTGTTAAGTGTGCTTGTGTTCTTAGTGCAATCATGAAAATGAGCAGATTTTTAGGAGAAAATCCTAAGTGGTGTAATATTTGTGGAGTTATAAAACAGTTGTAGTGAGACCATTAGACTTGATTTGGATTTAACATTCATTTTATTTTATAAGTTAAAATTTTGTAAAGCAGAGATTATAGTTCTCAGTCACCAAAGATTAGTAAGCAGGAGGGTAAACCTATTTCCTGGAGATATCAGTGCTTTGGAGAGAGACTTAAAAGCATTTGTTTAGCACTATCAGTAAAACCTTGAACTAGTTATAAGCATGACATTATGAGGCCTCAAATTTATAACCTGCTTTGTATTCTCTGGTTTTAAGAGTTACAAAAATGTGAAGTGGTGTTAATACAGCTCTGGAAGATGCTATGTTGAAAGGCTCCTTTAAAAAATCTAAGGGAAATACTGTGGAGAAAGACATAGAATAGATGCAGAAAGAAAAACAGAATTTGGGAGTAGAAGCCAGTAAGTAAAGAAGTTAGGAAGTCTGCAGGAAGATAAATCTGGAGACAATAACTTCAAAGCAAAAGCTTGGCAGAAACAGTTGGGAAGAGTGTCTAGTGTCAGACTCGAAAGTGCATTTATCTGATGGCATTACAAACTGCTTCTTAAAGATGGCAGATTGTTGGCTACAGAAAGCCTGGTCCATCTTAGGACCAAACATAGACCAAACAGGGAAAACATGGTTGCTTGGAGAAGACATGACTGAGTTTAGTTGGGTTGGGTTTTTTTCATCAGATTTGACATCTGTAAGCAGTGCTCTGAATTCAAAGGTCTTGCGTTGGTAGGGTACCTCCAGAGCCGGCCAGGTTAATGAAAAAGGCAGCTATCCTTCCAGTGTCTTTGATATGCTGGAGTCATCCCAGTCACTTTTGTGTGTTGAAAAAAAGTAAGAGAGCAGTGAGAAGGTAAGGAAGATTTTAAGGGACGGGTAACCACTTGTAATGAAGCAGAGTGAATGAGATTAGGCACTGAATATTGAAGGGAAATGCCTCACTAAGAAACAGTCCCCCAGGCTGGCAACAAGCCTC
Source organism: Brachypteracias leptosomus (assembly GCA_013401335.1). Taxonomy (NCBI): domain Eukaryota; kingdom Metazoa; phylum Chordata; class Aves; order Coraciiformes; family Brachypteraciidae; genus Brachypteracias; species Brachypteracias leptosomus. The sequence goes on along the minus strand of VYZX01019111.1, from coordinate 151,468 downwards.
CACTGACAGCTGGAGTATTTTGCACTGGCAAAGGAAGGCAGTGAGAGAAAGTCACTCATCTATAGACACGTCATCTGCTGCATAAACATCTCTTTCTGAAGATGCTGTAGAAGCAATGACAGGCTATACTGAATGAATTTACCCTCACATCTTGCATCTCTGTTGTCTTCTGAGGTGTTGCTGCCTCAACAGGTAGCTTTAAAATACACTGATTAATTTTGAGGAATTATTCTAGAGAAAGAAATTGACAAACAGTTGGGGTTTTTTAGGACAAGATTAGAATTTCTAGTCAGGAAAAGGCACTTTCAGATTAATCTGTTACATCCTTGGAAGAGAATATACTGTCCTGAGTCCATGAGACCTCTCAAAATTACTGTTGACTCAGAGAATCCTACAATGTCATTTCTGTTATGTGCGGCAGGACACCTGAGGTGCTGCTAAATAATAAGTCTGTACGAAGTAGTAGCCAGGTGAGACTAAAGAAGTAGACTGTATTCATTTATGTACAATAAATAGATACATGCTTATGTAGCTTGAACTTCTAAGTTTTTATAGACTAACTACAGTAATCTTTGTATTATTAATCCTGAACTCTCTAACTTTATGCACCCAAGCAGAGCCAAGCAAGTTTGACAATGATTACTCAGAATACACTCCCAAGGTCTGCTTGAATATATTGAATGTGTTAATTTTTTTAATTTGTATTCCATTTGATTAATGTCTCTGTATTTCTGTTCGTTTTTCAACGATTATGATTATTATTATTAATTTGGGTTGGTGAATGAGAATGAAAAAGGGGATATACAAGCTGCAAGACTTGTAACAAATATTTTTTGCAATAAGTCTTGAGGTTAGTTATAAATAGTCTTCCTTATCTATTTAACCTGGATTTTTCTGTCGCAGGAACTGTTCTTAGCATCATTTTTGACCAGTGCAACGCTAGGGAGAAGGAAGTGGGGAGAGAAACAGTTCACATCCTTTTATTGCAGTCTAGGGAAGTTGTTTTGCTCTTTGTGATGTTGCAGTGAGTGCAATGCAAAAACGGGAGCGGGCAGTTGGTGCTGTGGCGCACTGTGTGGGGATACTTGTGTTGCCTGGGGAAGCTGAAAGCACCGTAGCCGTGTCAGAAGTGTGTTCCACCACCCAGTTACGCTGGCCAAGAAAGCAAAGACTGAGAAATATGCCAGCCTCTCCAATTCTCTTCCAAATGTAGATTCACTTCCATGACATTGTGATGTGCTCCTTGGTCTGCTCAGAGGCACCTACTCATTTTAACAAGAATTTCTTGTGATTCAAAGTATTCCTGTGTTTTCATGCAGCAAATAGAACTTGCCCGTGTAGTGTGGCAGTGATGCTCTTGTAGCCTCATGCACAGGATGGGCTTTGATGAAACAAGTGCTTAAAGTCTTTGGTGGTGCTCAGAGCTCAAAGGCTTATACAGAGTCATTATGATGCTGATTTTCTTTTAGTGTATAACCACATGGCATTGGACAGCCACCTTTCACTTTACATTGCTTTGGTTTTTTAGCTGTTGTACTCACAGGCAGCAGAAATTCCTGAGACTTTTTCATCACTATGTAAACTTAGTTGCCATAGGTATGTTAGTTGAGAATGCTGCCCTGAAGGGCTTCACTAAAAAGTGTTCAAATGTGAATTATGTCTAAATTTAGATATTATTCAAGGCTGTTTTGTTGCTCCTTCTGGTTATTGGCATGTAACCTTCCTGCTAATTTTAAGAGTTGCTCTGGTAAAGTTGTTTTCCCCATGAATTTGCACAAGTAGAGGCAGCCTTGCAAAATTGCTCTGAAAAATACCTGTTCTGTTCTCTCTCTTTTTTTTTTTTTTTTTTTCATGGTAATGTTACCTGCTTTTTAACTTTCTTCTTTATTCTTTTATTTGCAGTGATGTGGTTGCATGACCTGCAGCATTATTATAACAGGGACTGTTCAGTGCATGATTTGCTTATCTGTCCAGACTGCATAACCAAAACTTAACCAGTTCTACACTTAAGACTCATGGCCATCTGATTTCAAAGGGAGATCTACTTGCAGAGAAGCTTACCATCCGGGGAGTGGCTTTCCCATTTCCCACTGCCACTTACTCTTTCTCTTCACAAAAAGCCTCTTGTGAGGCTAGCAGAGAGGAAATCCAGTGTTCAGAACTCGACAGGAGGCGTTCTACAAACTGACAAAGCACTGTCAGCTCTCCATTTTACTTCCGCCTGTCCACTTTATTTAGTTCTGATTAACAGTATTAACACACAGACTTTCTGCAACATTTGCAGATGCTGAACTATAAAAAAATCTAGTCTTAATGAGTTTCTAAAATTGCCTTTTGGTTACTGTTAAAATTTCAAAGCACCTGCACCCTTAAAGGACCCACTTTGAGTCTTTACATAATTAAAGTAAAGCAAAGGAGGTGTTTTACCAGGAGAAAAGACTAATGAATTGCTGCTTGGCCATCCCGTCTTTCTTAGAAAACCAGGCAAGGTTCATCTGATAATCTCCGAGCCAGGCAAACTACCGGGCAGTATTTTGTTCACAAACACTGCCTGCTTCCTTTCTATGTATATACACAGTAGTTTGTGGCTGTTGTATTTTTCTCTCTACATTTTAGCTGTATTGTCGGTTTCTTTCAGAAACTTTTTTTTCATTCTGTGTACAATTGTTAATCTGAGGAAAGAATGTGAATGGAAATAAGTATGAAAGCTGTCTACCCTTTCAGTGTCCTTGCCAGTTTATAATTTGGGTCAATTATCTTTACCTGTACTATTTTTCTTTTTTTTTTTTTTTTCTCCTTATCACAATCTTAGCTATTTAATTTATAATTGCACTAGCTTGGCTGTTTCTTTGTGTTACGAAGTTTAGCTCTTAAGATTGCCATATGTAGACAGTGTAACTCAAAATGCTTTGTACTGCCTATATTAATTTAAAATGCTGCTTATTTAATATTCTTAAATATCTGCACATTTGTACTGCTGTATCTTTGTTTTGTATTGGACATCCAGTACTCACAAGATTCAGAAGATGAGGGAGTGCTGTAGTGTTTTAAGAAGTTTTATTGTATAGGAGTTAGTATGTAACAAATGGGGATGGGGGCTTTCAAGCCATAGGACTTGCTGGAAAAATCTGAAGAGGGTCTGGATGATGAGTATTGTAACTGTTTTGGATTAAGTCCAGTTCCAGAGGAAGCCCGTTCTCGCTCAGTTGGATCTTAATCCTCCAGAAATACAAGCACATATGTACTCTGCTTACTCCAAGAATGGTTTTGCTTATTCGGGCAGTAGCATAGCCACCAGCTCTGTTTTCCATGTGAGCATCCCCATGCTGGAGAAATGTGCCCGCCAGTCTCTGCAGTCACTTATGCTCACAAAACACAGCACATGCCTCGTCCACATGCCAAATGGGGCTCTGGGCAGGGCTGCACCTCGTGTGCTGAGACACCTGCATGTGTCCAGTCCTCAGGGATCCGGATACCCACTGTTTCAGTGGCATTGTGCAGAGTGGCTTGAAGAGAAGACAGATCATGCCCCTACCTCTGTTTCCACAGGCGGATCTGTTCCACCTGGCAAAGAGAAGGGCAGGTGGGAATGGGCTTTGAGCAGATCATGCAGGAGAGGGGAGGATAAGCATTAAGATCCCAGTGAGAAGTGTATGGCATGTTCCCTTCTGAACATTACCAGATGGGGAAGCCTGTGGCTGCCAGGTGCTCTGGCTGACAGTCCAGAAAGACTCCTGGAGGGGGATAAGGCTTTCCTGATCCACCAGGATCTGGGACAGTGAAGTTTACAGGCAGGATCTGAGGTTTGGTGGTGACAAGCTGGGTGTTCCTGCAGCAGTGGCAGCAGCACTTTCATCAGACTGAGTCCAGCAGAGAGCTGAAAGATTTGTGTCCTCCCAGGCCCTAGCCATTGATCCCGTGGTATGTGTCAGGGCAAGTGTTGTTAGAAAAACTCTTTTTTGTTGGGTGTTAAAGGCATGGTTTGTTTCTCATTTGCAAGAGCTGTTCCAGCTGGGACCGCACCCTGCCCTGAGCCAGGCTGGTGCAGGAGTCCTGAAGCCTGGGGCTCTGTGTAGGGTGGGAGGGGATGTTTTCGTGCACCCCCCTGCACAGGTGTCCTGAGGCGAAGCTGAACAGCACCTCTTTTCTCCAAGTGTTCTGTGCAAATTAGAGACTAAGTATCAGTTGTTTTTTGAGCCTGAAGACATTTGTATGTAAGTGTGTTTAGCTTGACAGAAATTGAGTTCACTAATGCAACTGGGAGATGTCAGGTGGAGCCAGTGCTGCTCCGCAGGCAAGCTGACTGCCGTCATGGGGTTAGCCTGCATCTCTGTCATGAAGTGATTGTGAGCTCACAGCTCAGCGGTGATCTCCAGCATGTCTCTGATATACTAACTTTATTTGTGCTGCATAGAAAACTCTCTTACTTTCTCAATAGCAGCTTGTTTGACAGTCCTGAATTAAGTGTTGACCAATTATCAAAGTAACTGTTTGTGAAGTTGCTAGTGATATATTTTCTGTAAAAGAATGAATTCTTAGAGTGTCAAAACATTTAATTTCCCATTTCAGTTCATCTACAAATTGTGTAACTACCAGATTGTCATGGTAGCAGTATTAATATACATATCTGTATATAGAAAAGAAAAAATACACCGTAATGATCATTGGAATCAAAAAGTTTAATATTTTTTCCCAAATATACTAATGCTTCCAAGGTGACAGAAGAGTGTACAGTTGTTAAACAAGTTGTAAATAAATGCTTATATAAAATGTAAATTCCTGTCTTTCCTTTATTGGTACTTGGTTACAAGCTGAGGCAAATGCACAGTTCACATTCAAGTTACTGTTTTGAGGCTGAGGTGCTGTTCTGCCGTATAGGGTGAGGGTAGCTGAGGGGGGCTTTTGCAGCCAGCCAGTGATGAGGAGGGTCCTCAGTGGAGCAGGAATCATGTGGATAATACAAACCTTGCTTTTAAATTCACTTAGAATCAGTCAGAACAGAAGAGCTGGGGGAAATAAATGGACTTTTTTCACAAAGCACAGCTATATCTGGGATGCTTTGGTGCGTCCAGTCTGCATGATTCTTAGATATATAAAGGGCATCTTGGAAACACGATTCCTGGGACTGTGCTAAGGAGGGTGGACGGCAGGTAGGCAGCAGCAAGAGTACATCAGAGGCCACAAACTTTCTGACTTCTGCTGGAAAGCATCCACTCTGGCTGCTCCATCAGAGCAAGAATTGCCTGACATGGTTTGCCTCAATT